>ML787872.1:54389-87916 GCA_009831015.1 Picea engelmannii | reverse complement strand
TTTTTCAATAAATCCACCACCACTTGGACAACCAGCAGCGGGCTCTATAAACCCTCAATCCATGGCTAACGACTCAACTCCACAACTACCAAGTCTGGTCGCTATGCTTTAACTCACAATCAAGCGGGGCTACTCGAATACTCTATCATACACAGCTTCGGGCTAAACGCGGTGGTGTTAGTTCTGTTTCGGGTAAGTGGCGCGTTAACATGATTACACACTGATTTCCTGGCCGATATGCATGGTATAAATGATCATGTTTTGATAACACTGTACTCAGTTAATTAATGCAGTGCGTGGCGGTGGTAATCCCACCACCTTCGCACGCATGGAGTTATTTTCGGTCTCGTCAAGCATTCAAACTGTTAAACCCTCTCGTTGTCACTCTGTGTATTGTTTCATTCACTTGGAACCCTACCATGTATAGGAACTATGGCTCCTATTGTGAGAGCCGAGCCCAACGGGTCCCAAGCACTGTTAACTTTTGATGGTGCGTATGACGACCTAAAAGAGTTTGGATGGATTCCATTTATCAGGAAATTTGATGGTTACGACATCACTGTGTCTCGGCAGTTTGCTTTATCGTTCGATGGCTATAGAGCTAAGGTTGGAGATGTCCAGCTTGAAGTCACCGAACAATCCCTCAGCTCTGCGACTGGCTTACCTGTCGAGGGACAAAAATGGTCGAAAAGTTGTAAGGTTAAGGATGTCCCATGGACATTACTGTTTCAATCTCGCACAGTGAATTCATGCGACCGAGGCTTACCGACAAAGATGTTGAAACCCCGCTGGTATGATCTCTTGATGATTATCAAATAGTTTGTTACTTGTGAAGGCAGGTACGGGTTCGTGTTCCTATTTCACCTACGCTTGTTAATGATTTTTATGGGTTTTGGGCTTAGTATGCCACACTATTTGCACCGAAGTCTATTCAAAATGGCTAAGAGATATAAGTGTAGCCATGCTGACACTAGCCTTTTCCATGTTGGGTTAATTAAGATGATTTTTGTTTATGAATTGGGGTTACGTCGAGATTCCTGGCGTGATTTTCTCATCCGCAATGGTTTTGAAGGATCGCATCCTCCACAAGTGTATAAGCCTATGATTGCCGAGAACAAACCTACCCCTGTGCCTTATGATGTTCTCCTACCCAAACCTAAACCTGACTCACCTTTTAATTCACCTCTGGCTATGACTGAGCAGACCGAAGTTTCTAAAGCTACAACCCGTAAGACTAGTGTAAGGACTGGTGTTAATACTAGATGCAAGAAGAACACTAGGCTGATCTCTCGCATGGTAAGGAATAAAACTAAACCCCTTGTGCAGTTAGAGCCTATCGCAGTCAGTGAAGACTCGGATTCTGAAGTTGAACGATTTCTCACCGAGGAATACCCTTACTCCGAGGGTTTGTGTGACAAAACTCCTTGCGATTTTGTTGAAAACTCACCTCCCTACCTACGTGAAGACCCTGAATTCCCTGGTATCGAACCACCACGTGAAACTCTCGGGGAATCATCAGAACCCCCTCCTGTTCAGGCTGTTACATCACCTTGCGATCAGTGTGGACTATGGTTAGAGAGATACTATTTGGATGTCCCAACATTGCAATCCAAAATTCGTGATTTGGAAAACCAAGTGACAAAGCTCACTGGTCAGAATGCAATGAAGCAACCCAACGACAAGAAACCACGAGCTGATGGGACAATCCTGTTCAAAAATTGTGAGTCTGCTACAGCTATTGTCAATTCAAGATTGACATAGTCTCAGCACCTTTGATGGTATAGTTCTCGATCATTTATAAGACACCCTGCTCTGTTACATAAGCGTGCTTCACTGTATATGATTTTGGTTTGATGTATTATTTTGTTATGGTTTAAGATCTGATTGGATTTGATTGTGATTTAATGGATCATCGAATAGATACGATTGTCCATCTTTAGTTCGATGCCCTGATTGAATTTGTTATATTTTAAAAATAGACTGTTGTTTGTGATGCAATTTTCGATGGTGTGATTTGAATAAGCTATGGGCAAAAATGGTTTGAATTAGTTAGCTATCTGTGTCGTTTGAACCAAAAGAAGTAATTCTCTGTTGATGCATAACTGATTGCGGCTCATTCGATTTTCCATTACTGCTTGAATTGAATTCTGTTTAAAGTTTCGGCTTCACTTCTATAATTGATTTAGTAAAAATTCGTATGGATTTATAAATCAGGTCGATTTTATCACACCTGTCTGTTGACTGTATGGTGACTGATCACAAAAGCTTTTGAGTTGATATTCCAATACGAATGATGCTATTTCATATTGTGTTTTCAATTGATTGACATCATCCTGCTATAATTATTTTATATGGTTATGCCTGTGAACTGTGTGAAGCTCCGCAAACAAGATCTATGGTGGGATTCTATGGATACGGTTACGCATAAAATTATTACAGTTTTCTATATTGGCAAAGGTCGAACTATATGCTAATCGATAATCATTGTTTGCAATTCCATACTGTATGGGTTACCATTGATGGCATTCATGAATCGTTCTTGTTATGATTCGATTTGGTTTTGTGCTTATTGCAAACAGAATATTCATACTCTGTCCCAATTGTATCCTATTGGATTTGATTTGATTTAAAGGATTACTTTTATTAAATTATTTGATTTTTAAAAGATGATTGGATTCTATGTGATTTGATTTGATCTGGTCTTGTTTACTATTCTAGACCAGCTACAGAATCAGGTGATTCTATAGCTGAGTCTATAGAGTCATTTTTTTGTTATTATTTTCTAAATAAAATACTCCTAACTTGATCTTTGTGTCTGATACAGACAAATTCGAATTGGTGATGGACATGAGGAGCAGTTGGAAGATATCTCAAAGATTTCAACTTGCATTTCATTTTCTTAGTTTAGGAGATTTTGGGATTATTCCCAGATTGTGTAAAATTGTTTACTATTACTCACAAGGATGTTTTACCCTGTGAGAAACTTATATAAACCTATGGTTTTGTAATAATCGATCATCCTCAGTTGGGGAGAACAAGGATATGGAGTTCTAATTCAAACTAGAGCAGAATTGGTGTTTTGTCATAGCTTTCCGCTTTTCAATATATCAACACTTTGTTCTATGTTTTGTATATCAGTTTGTTTATGGTTTAGTATTGCGTTAGCTATCTGAATCACATGCAGATGATATAATCTTATTGCTGTTATCTATATCTTGTTCCTTACTAAATCGATAAAAGGCATAACAATTAGCAATTCTTTTTAGAGAACGATAGCTTTGTCTTCTTCATAATTTGAATTGTAATATATAAGTTTGCTGCACAATAGGTTTCCCCTTTTGCAGGAATTTATAATCAAAAAATTGTTATGATAATCTTTTATGTCTTGTTTGTCCCGTAATAATACTTCAGGAAGCATTATAGCTGATCGTTTCCGAGAATCTTAAGGGCTTAACTGGTGTGAGTTTCCCTCCTCCAATCAGCTTAGAAGTCATCATACGCAGGGTAGACTTGGAGCATTTCCAGGTCAAATAGTTAGATGTTTATTGCTTCGATTAATTAGTAGTTTCGTTAGATTTAGATTAGATTGTTTAATTTCAGTTAGCTTTCTTTCTGTTTCATANAAAAAAAAAAAAAAAAAAAAAAAAAGTTATCTTTCGCTGTCTCAGGGCAGCAAACACATTAGTTTCACAGGTTTTAATCAAATCTGTAATTTGTCCATATTGTTTATTTGTGAATAAAGAATGATCATAGCTGATAATTAAGTAGTTAATTTGAGTTATTATAAGAATAGTTAGTAGTTTGTAGATAGAATAGTTAGTATAGTTTATAGTTTAGTATATTAGTTCCTTTATTTGTTTTGTTAGTTTCTAGTTTCCTCTATTTTAGTTTGATTTCTTTTATTTAGTTAGTTAGTTTGTTTTAGTTAGTTTTTATTAGTTTCTAGTTTCCTTAGTTTAGATCTCTTAGCTCAGCTTAGCTTTTTCTCTCTTTGGTTTTCTTAGGAGACCTTAGAGCGGCCAACGGAGCCGTTAAACTCGTCAGGGTGGTCCATTCCAAACGGCTTGGGTTATTTAGACAACCCCGGACCGGTTCCACTCTCCCAGTTGACGGATGGACTATTTCGCCCGTCAACACACCTGCAGAGTTATACTCTGGTCTGTAGAATACTGCAATGATGAAATGCTCAAATGCTTAACCAGGAAAAAATGTGCAGTTACTTGGTAACTCGAACACAGTTGCACGACAATAGATCTTGTCTATTTTAATTTGTTTATGTTTTTCTCCCCAAGGGTTAGGTATTCAAGGGTTCTAAATACAAGGGTTTGCCTTGTGATATAGCTCTTTGATATATTTTTGGGGTCCAATAGTAGTACTCGGCCCAATATCTGGCACTAACTAAGGAGGATAGAATGTACCCTTAGTTGTACTACTCGACTACCCAGGTACTAGAGAGTATATTCCCGAGTGTTGTTCTCAGTGGCACTATAGTAGTCAGGCGGCCGATCGGTTTATCTAAAGAGGGCTTCAGAAAATCTAGGTCGATCCGTACACAGGTGTTGTCTGATGCGCTACCAATCAAAGGGGTACCAACAGGGGTTACAAGTGTGGCCAACAGATGTGCTCTTAAGAACCACTTGTATTTCCTGCGTGTATGAATCCCTCAACCACAGGTTTATGCGCGTAACGATAGATCTATGTGGCTTAAAGATGCCGGAATACGTCTCTACCCTAAAAAAAAAATTACCCACAATTTCTACCAAGGAAAGTGCTCTGATACCACTTGTAATATATCAGATATAAAAAGTATGTTAAACAGAAATAAAATGCTAGAAATGGTAGAATAACAACAATATAACCATAAAAATCACCACAATATCACTGAAATGATATAAGAATAACAACAGAAATAACACTTTGATTCTGAAAGCAATGTTCATGGACCTCTTCAAGGGGGCAACCTCCAATCGAGAAAATCTCTATTACAATAATATCTGAGCTAGGGTTCTCATATCCTCGACTCCTATTTATACTAAATATGTCTATCAAAAGAAGCATCTAGAGGAAGATCCTTCTAGAAGAGGAAGCTTCTATTAGGTCTTCTTACATCCGCCTTATTCTATTTTAATGAAAGGCCTTATTAATATTGACCTTTATTACATTTGAATATATTGTTCCACCTATGTGTGGGTTAGGACCCTAACACAATACCAGTACAATACCATGCAGTATAATCAAGGACCACAGTATAACACATCGGGGGGTGATCGCGTAACTTAGAGAGGAGCAGGACAAGCCAGAGGAGGTTTTAGACATGGTAGAGGACCAATCACATGTCACAATTGCCAGCAACCAAGACATTATGCACGAGAGTGTCCACTTCCACCAATGACTTGTATGTATTGTTGCACATTGGACCATGATACAGAGGAATGTCTGACATTACTCATACAGATCCAGGAGAAAATGAATCAAAATAACCAGAATGTCCAGTGGATTTTAGCCGAAGCAAGGGATGACAGATGAAACATCAACATAGTCACTCAAGGAGGAACGAAAATAGGAAATGACGCAGCTCGACAGGAACCAGCGCAGAACCAATGGGTAAAGAAGAATAATGACTCTAAGAAGAATTTCAACACCCATAAGGAGAAGGAGTTCTTTACAGAAGCCCAACAAGAATTGCAGAAGGAAGGCATAGTGCTGACTGCACAGTAGAGCAAGGAAGATCTGAAATATGAAATGTCACCATCACTAGACCATACCAACAGAATACAACCCAAGGAACAAGTAAGTATTATCAAAGACTTTTTTCAATCATGCATCAAAGTGTTAAGTGATCCTTCATTTGTTAAAATATTGCAAAATATCCTAGATAAATGTAGCAGTGAAACAGAACAGAAGCCAGAACTGAAAACTGTCAACCACCTACACACAAGAATAAGAACAAGTAGGGAATTTAGACTAAATACTAACATTGGGGATTTCAATATGGGAGATATTATACTAGATCTAGGATTTGAACTGAATGTACTACCAAAAACTACATGGCAATGCATGGGAGAACCTACATTGGGATACTCAACTGTTCAATTAAAGCTATAAAATCAACATAGTGTCCTACCAATAGGTAGAATAAAAGGAGTAATTGTAGATCTGGATGGTGTGTCCACTAAGGAAGACTTTGAAGTCATCAAAATAGTAGATGGCACAACACCTTACCCAGCGCTACTTGGTCTGGATTGGGCATTTGACAACCAGGCCATAATCAATTTAAAAACCAGAAAAATGCCATTTGAGTTGGGGGCCTACAGAATCATAGCCCCACTTGACCCATCATAAGGCGAGAGGTTCATAGAACCCACTTGTCTAGACTTAGAAGAGATCGTCCAGTTGTACAGAAAAACTGCGTGTGATGTGGACTATATAAACCCAACTGCAGACGGGGTACTCAATTGGCGTAGCATTACTTCATGCACAACAGAATCAGACACCGGGTTAGAAAACTGGCAGCAAAGAATACATGAAGTATCCACGAGGAGGTGTGCCAGAATAGACCGTGCAATAAGGTGGATTGGCACAGAAATCAGAGAACCACCCGGTTTTCACTGGCTAAATGATTTGGAAAATTTCTTGAGACAATATGAAGACGAATTATTAGAAAACCAAAGATTGCTAGCACTAGATTTAGCACTAAAGGATACACCCGCAATATGGTGGGTTGCACACAAGAAGACTATCACAGACTGGTACCAATGCAAACAATTACTGGGCATAAGGTTCGACACAAAACAAATATGGAACAATCGACATAAATATGATGGACTAGGAACACCAGCAGAACACTTGGAGGCATGTAAAATCCTATGGAAAATGACGCCACTAGAGGAATGGTCTCACCACTTCAATCATACTTTAGAGGGAATACCAACAAATTGGTATACTAACTAGGAAATGCAGAAAGGAACCAAGACATGGGTGACACTCCAATAGAACTTTACAGTCACTTTCTCATTCGAGCATGAGAACCCCAACATAGACGTGGCCTTGAAATAGATCATAGATGTCATATTCATTGAAGAACATGAAATGGAAGCTATCATAGAGGTACAGTAGCAGAATAAGTAGACAGTCAAGGACCTACTGTCATGCTAATATGTATAGGAGGAAGCACCGGATGAAGATGATCCGCGTGATATTCCGATCGAAGAAGTTGAAGGTGAGAGAAATGTGGAAGGACCACCCTTAGAGTTAGAGATCATCTCTGCACCAATCAAGATAAAGAAGGTTAACATTGGGACCGTCGAGCAGCCCAAAATGGCCAACATTGGATATTATTGGGACGAACAGACACTAGAAAGCATCACGGAATTTTTGCGCGAATATAGTGACCTATTTCCCACAACCTTTACAGAAATGAAGATACCACTCAGATCCGATTAGAGACCCATTAAACAACGACCCTACAAACTGAACCCCATCTATAAACAAAAAGTTAAAGATGAGATCGACAGGATGCTAGAGGTCGACATCATTGAACCAGTTGAAGAATCATAATGGATAAGCCCGATGGTAGTATAGGACAAGAAACAGGGAAGAGGGATCAGGATATGCGTCGAATTGAGGAAGTTGAATGATGCATGCCTACATGACCCATTCCCCACACCGTTCACGGACGAAGTACTCGATAACGTAGGAGGTCACGAAGCCTACTCATTCACCGATGGATTCTCAGGATATCATCAGATTAAGATAACACAAGAGGATATACACAAGACCACATTTGCGATAGAATGGGGATCTTATTAGTATACAGTCATGTCGTTCAGACTGAAGAATGCACCTATGATATTTTCTAGAGTGGTCACTGCAGCATTTAAGGAATTCATCCACCAATTCCTCGAAGTATACTTGGATGATTGGATGGTTTATAGCTTGTTGAAAAACCATGTGGAAGTTTTACGACTGATGTTAGAATGATGCAGATAGTGATAGATATCACTGAATATCAAGAAATGCATATTTGGAACACCATTCGGGATACTATTGGGACACATAGTGTGCAAATAGGGTCTGCTAGTGGATCTAGCCAAAATCGCAATTATTGTTAACCTACCAGCACCAAAAATAGTCCGCCAACTAAGAGCAATGTTAGGACATACGGGATATTACAGGAAATTCATCAAAGGCTACATGCAGATTACAGTGCCAATGGAAAAATTGTTAAGGAAAGATACAAAGTATCAATGGAACGACGAGTGCCAACACGGTCTGGATACCTTGAAGGAAAAGATGGTCACCACACCAATATTGGTATTTCCATATTGGGAAAAGACATTCCATGTACATGTAGATGCATCAGCGATAGCACTTGGAGCTATCTTAGCGCAACCGAGAGCAGGAGACTTGGATCACCCGATAGCATTCGCAAGAAGAAAACTATCAAATGTAGAACAAAATTATAACACGATAGAAAGAGAAGGCTTAGATATGGTTTATGCACTACATAAGTTCAGACAATACGTATTGGGAAAACACTTTAAGATGTTTACAGATCACTCAGCCCTGAAATACCTAGTCAACAAGCCAGTTTTGGGGGGGGAATCTATCGATGGTTATTTCTCTTTTAATAATTTTACTTAGAGGTAATAGTTAAACTAGGAAAACTGAATGCAGGGCCTGACCACCTATCAAGGGTTACAAATGGAGAGGAACCAATGAATTTAGAAGACAAGTTTCCATATGCACAACTATTCTCAGTACAGATTGTTTACGATTACTTCATAGAGATCATCCAGTACTTGAGCACGGGTACTGTACCGCAAGAATATACCACTGCACAGAAGAAGAACCTGGTAGTCCGTGTAGCCAACTATCAACTTATCGCAGGACATATATACAATATGGACATAGATAGCATCTTACGAATATACGTACTAGACCACGAATGACCAAGAATTTTAGCAGAATCCCACAAGGGAATAGCAAAAGGGAATTATGCAGGATAATCTACCATGCAGAAGGTACTACGTGCAGGATTATGGTGACCAACGATCCACATAGACTCGAAAGAGTACTGTCAACAATGTGATGTTTGTCAAAGGGTAAGCAAACCTAACATAAGGGACTAGATGCCACTACGACCACAAGTGACACTTTAGGAATTCGAAAAATGGGGAATAGACTTTGTGGGACCAATTAACCCACTAGCGAAGAGAACAGGGGTGAGATACATTATCACCGCGACGAAATACTTAACAAGATGGGCGAAAGCCGCACCAGTAAAATATTGCAGCGCAGAGACAACTGCATATTTTTTGTTTGAACAGGTAATTACTAGATTCAGGTGCCCAAGAATTTTGATGAGTGACCAAGGAATTCACTTCATAAACAACACCATCTGAGTGATGCTCGAAGATTTTTAAGTTCATCACCAAAAAATCACACCATATCATCCACAGGAAAATGGCACGGTAGAAGCCTTCAACAAAATTCTAGAGAATGCCTTAACAAAGATATGTAACATCAACAGGGATGATTGGGACCTCAAGGTACCAGCAGTATTGTGGGTGTATAGAACCACATGCAAAAATTTGATAGGCCACACACCATTAAAAATAGTCTATGGTCAAGAAGCAATAGTGCCGTTAGAATTTCTAATACCCAGCCTACGTGTAGCAGCTATCACACAAATGACAGAACGAGGCATAGTCCAGGAAAGACTGAATCAATTACTGTCAATGGAGGAAGACCAAATCTTGGCAGGATTCCATCAACAAGTATAGAAAGAAAGAGACAAAGCTTGGCACGACTGCCACATCAAGAGGAAGACGTTCAAAGAAGGAGATCTAGTATTTCTCTACAACAGAGAATCGTTGTAGCACCGAGGAAAGATGAGGATGCATTGGCTAGGACCATACGAGGTAAAAGATGTCAAGGATGGAGGAGATGTATAGTTAAGAGATATAGCAGGTGAAGAACTCAAAGGAATGATCAATGGGAGTCAGATGAAGTTGTATAAGGATATTCAACCACTCACCGCGCAGTAAAAAAAAAAAAAGAAAGTGCGCAGCATGATGGACAAGCCGCATACGAAACATGAATCCAGCGAGGGAAAAGATAACGGCCATACTGAAAAAGGAAACAAGAGGGAAAAGGAAAGTCAACAAAATCACGCTGACAGGACAACATGAGGCAAATTTAAATCAAGGCAAGGACGGATGGGATGTCGCACTAAACGCGCCAACTGGAGACAACAAAGTAGGTGTAATGGAAAGTATGAAACCGTCATGGATGCATTGAAACCACAGTTAAGGGTGAATTAATTGCATGATGGAGGAAGCATCCTTGACAATATTCATGATGAGCCCATACAACACATGAGCACAGAAGAAGTTAGTCTATTCGCGAAAGGAGAACAGAAAAAGAGAAACAACAGCTAGAACGAACAGAGTGAAACCACAAAGGTCACCGACGCCATTCGAACTCAGCAAACATTCGACAGACACCATTATGGCACCACCAAAGCTCACAGAACTAGGCCAGATAACCATATCAACTAGGGCTCAGACTAGGTCATGAGGACCACTGGAATAAAATGAGCAGCACCCACCAGAGATCGCTGATATTGACGAAATTCCGTCGCTAGAGGAATTCCCAATAGAATCCATACCAATACTAGAGGAGATTCCACAACCACAAACAGAGGCCATGGAACAGGATAAAATAGCAGTGGTGCACAAGCCTCAGAACCAAGAAGAAGAAACCCACCAGGAAATGCCACTAGAAAATGTTGAAGCAGCCGTAGGAGCTAACGGAAGCGCACAAAACTCAGAAGCAGAAGTGCAACCAGACATTCCACAAATACCCATCCCAGATTTTTTTTTGGCCAAGATGACTAGTGAAATGGCCACAGCTTGGGCAGAATGGATGGCAAAGTAGAAATCGGAAGCTGCTATAACTTCGAGCCAGCCAACACAACAGGAGGACCGAGTTCAGATACTGAGCTTACCTTGAAATAAACCAGCGGCAGAGATTGTGCTACCTCACATACCAGAGGGAGTACAGGTGGACCCACAGCTGAAATTCAAGTATTCTGACCATGGCCTAGTAGATGAAACCAAATATCCAGAGCTTGCACCACAGGTCTTTATGCAGGAAATAGTCATGAACCAACTCAGAGAAACCATCACTAAGCCACACAAGTGGGAAATTGGACTGGAAAGAATAGGAATTCTAGGATTGTTGAAGATACCACACTTTGGCAGAGGCCAATATGCAATGGCAAGCGTCAAGAAACTATTAGTAGTTATGCATGGAGGGGTTGTATGGCTGGACAAACCCGTCCCCATAACTGTTGACCTTATCATGCAGATAACAAGACTACCCACCTGTGGATCCTGCGTTGATTCTAGAAGATAAGTCTAAGGAGAAAACATTGGCAGAAGAGATGAAGAAGAAATATGGCACCGACAGGGGAAGAAGAGGCATTATAGTCAAACGAATTAACGATGTCGCTACACAATTGGGCACAAAGATCTTATCCTGCAAACTACTAAGAAAATGCTACAAAGACGAAGTACCGACAGGAGTCATCATTGTTTCATCTTAGTGTGTAGAAGGCACCTTCATGAGTTGGGCGCCATACTTGTCAAACTTTTTCCAAGTAGACTACAAAGATGCATATGATGCAGGTACATGATCATCAATGAATGGCCTGATGAATGAAGGATTCCAACCATACCCAGAGAAGTACCAGGACAAATAGTAGAAGGAGGGACCGCGCAGGTGGAAACACAACCCCACAAGTCCTAGTACCCAAGAAATGAAGAACGGGCCAAACCAAGTCAACTCAGGCAAAGGACAGCTCAGAGAAGCCAGGGACCCAGAAGGGTAGGACAGAAACCACTCAGCCGACCAATGGACAGTGGAAACTGGCTAAGGGAGCACATGAAACTACATCGAACCCCATCACACAGGAACTAGGGGGAACTAAGAGACCAGCAGTACAGGAAGCAGGGGAATGCAAGAAAACGAAGGCACAACGACCACCACCGGCCTACACAATCACAGAGGATGATGGAGAGATGATTGCTATAATTCTCCAAGACTGCCTCGCAGAGGATTTTGATCATGCAGTGCACCATAGGGATAAAATGTAGAAGGAAATGACAGAAATGGGACAATTCCTTAAGAAATTTGGGGAAGCCTAGATCATGAGTAGTAGTAGAGGCATAGAGCCATCGAGCACATAGACCACAGAAAGGATGGAGGTAGAAGAAAGAGACTGAGTTATTCCAACACCACACACACATTCCATGATCTACATAAAGCCTAGCATGCTGCGAATGGATGAAATTGTGGGATAGACACCACTGAAGGATTTGGATCATATTCAATTGGTCTTGACATGGATGGCATCAAACAAATTGTACAAACTATAGGTTAGCATCGACCACGAGATGCAGTCTCAAGCACATAAAAACTTATTCGAGCTACAGTAAGCAACAAAGAAGCAAGAAGCGTTGGAAACAATTTGTGCATAGGCCAAATATGAAACTCAGGAGGAGAAGGAACCCAGAAACGAGCTGGAACGTGGAGTGGAATAAATTTTTAGGAAACTTCCAACCACTGTGCAAGGAAATGAACTCCTAGCTGCCAAAAAGATCGACCAAATTGTGCAGGTAATTGATCAGTATCAGAAGGATATCAAGACTCTCCGTGGACATATTAGACCGACAAATCCACCAGTAGTGAAGGAGAAAAGGAAGCAAGAAGCAACAATACAACTGCAGGAGCTAGAAAAATAGGTCAGCATAGCAGCCAACTTGCTGGATAAAGCAACACAACTTTGGACAAGGCTGGAAGATGATCCATAGGTCCAACACTAGGACAAGGAGGAGGAGAGGATCAATGCAAAGATCCAAGAGCTCAAGCAGTGACAGAAGACCATACCAATTCCAGAACAGGTCAAGGGAATGCAAGCTTTGAAGAAGATGCAAGCATAACGTATCACTGTGCAAACATAGAAACATGAGTGTCAATAGAACTGTTGCAGGAATGGGTAGCAGAACTACTTTTGCAGGTAGAAGGAGACAAAACATAGACATCACAGACTAAGCTAGAATGCGTAGGACTGATGAGCAAGGAATTGACAACTCAGACAGTCAATATCATCAAGGAAAAAACTGTGCAGGCACTAACAAAAGAAACAGAGTTGTAGGAGAAGTTCTAGACGATTACCAAGGAGATTGAGGAAGCACAGAGAAATTAGGTGACTTGAGACAAGTCGCATGTTAGTGTTGGGGGCGTGTTGGCACCAGGCCAAAGTAGAAAGAAGAACGATTGTGGGAAAGAAAGCGTGCAGAAAATTGAAGTAACAACTTGCAAAAGATCAGCACGCGCGAATGCAAGAAATCGTGGACAAAGGAAAGCAACAGTTGCAGGAAGAACAACACACACATGGGAGAAATACCTAGCATAAGAAGGGTTAGGGTTTTTGTAATATTCTGTAAATGGATGAAGAGATAGAAATGTATAAATATAGATACGAAAGTATCATATTGAAGGGGGATTTATTATGGTTATTGTTGTTGTTTTGATTATGAGCGTAGGTGATATGTAATGGTTGTAGTTATATGAACCAATTTTGTAAGATGTTGAGCAAGGAAGATACGAGGGAAGGTAGATCTGAGGATTAGACTGTAGGCTATGGAGCTTGGTGCGATCTAGTTCACCTCACATAGATCTTACCCAGTTTTGATGGGAATTGTAAGTGCACTATGCCAGAGTTGTAGAACTACCATAATAAAAGAGCCAAGAGCCAAATATTTGTGGACGTAGCCTGGGAGGGGGTGAACCACAGTAATACTCGCATAATGCATTGAATTTTTTCATGTCTTTACTTTCTTTCAACAATTAATGGTTAAGTTTGATGAATGAGTTAATCCATTATTATGAATCTGTTTATATTTTGCTGGACTTAAACTGTGAGATATACGTATTCGATCTCAAGGAATAAGTAGATTACAATAACAGCTCAGAGTACAAGGCCCTAATCAAGAAACCATTTATCCCCTACTATGTCCTAGACTGTAAACACCTGAGTCTTACAGTCACCCATTTAAATCTATCTCGAGTGAGACTGTGCATTCCCTTCTGGGTGTTGCATTGCCTTCTAGTTTACCAGGAGGGCCGATAGTTTTAGAGGCTTTGTTGGAACCATGAATGACATGAAACCTGGCTCAATAATTCAGATAACCTGAGAAGGGAATTGACAACCAAAAGTTGGCAAACCCAATAGGAGGGATGAAGTGCCCCTAAGACAACAAGTAACTCTTCAGGTATTTGACAAGTGGAAAATAATTTTTTTTGAACCTATTAATCCACTAGCAAGAAGGTTAGGAGCTAGATGCATCATTACTACAACATAATACTTAACCAGATGGGAAAAAGAAGCATCAGTCAAGGATTGTAGTACAGAGACAACAGTGCACTTCTTGTTTGAGTAGGTGATCACAAGATTTGTATGTCCCGGGATTTTGATGAGTGACCAAGGCACCCATTTTATTAATAGTACCATCAAGGATATGACTGAGGATTTTGAAGTCTATCACTAGAAGATTACACCATATCATCATCATGGAAATGGGATAGTAGAATATTTCAACAAGATTTTGGAGAATGCTTTGACTAGTATATGCAATGTGAACATGGATGATTGGGATTTTAAAATATCAGCAGTATTATGGGCATACAAGACTAAATTATGAAAGTTTACAGGACAGACACCATTTAGATTGGTGTATGGATAGGAAGCAGTGGTGCCATTATAATTTATGGTACCCAATCTACACGTAGCAGCAATTACCAATATTACAGAAAGAGGCACAGTACAAGAGAGGTTAAGTCAACTAATGGAAATGGAAGAAGATAAGATTCTGGTAGGATTCCACCAAGAGTTGTAGAAAGCAAGGGACAAATCCTGAAATGGCAGACACATAAAGAAGAAGATCTTTAAGTAGGGATATCTAGTTATTCTCTATGAAAACAAATTCTTGCAACACCCTGGTAAGCTCCAAATGCATTGGCTAGTGCCATATGAAGTAAATAATGTCATATATGGAGGATATGTGAAGGTAAATGACTTGGGAGGAACAAAATTGAAAGGAATGGTGAATGGTAGTCGACTAAAACTGTATAGGGACAATAGACCTACTAACTCTTTAATAAGTTGCATCGTAGTGAGGAAACCATGTATATAGTGTACTATAGTATATATTAGGAGAGAAAAACTTATAAAAAGAAATAAAAAGTAGAAAAAGACCAAAAAGACCAAAAAGGAAGACAAAATAAGACAAATACAAAAAGAGGAGGAAGTGGGATGAATGACAGAAAATTGGGAAATGTCGTGCACATCAGACAGTGAAATCAGCCGAAAAGACATAAAAGTTACCGCGTGCAGAATAAGAGTGACAGTAAGAAAATGGAGTGCACTAGTGGAAATTCACAATGGAAATGTGCGGTGCACTGAAAATTTACAGGGCACCGGAAAATAGGCAAGTGGTCAGAAAAGAAAAAATCAATCATCGGGGGAAAAAGACATGAACCGAGAATTTATGAAACTTAATGAAGAGTTCCCAAGAAGTTTTAGAACATTTATGGCAATAAAGGAAGTGTCGATGAGAATATTCAGGACATTATGACACCTCGTATATAATTCAAACACGGTCCAAACAACATTCATTGTGAATTTGAGCATACGCAGAGCTAAGAAACACGAAGATAAGTGGCAAACATGTGATTTAAAATATTTTTGCAGCTATATTTCAACAGAAAAAGGAATAATTCCTTAGGATGGAAACTCCAAAGGTCGGTGCACCTAGCCAAGCATCACGAAAAACATGAAATGACCACAGGTCACCGTAGAAACCTGCAAGGGAAGAACAAGTTTATACACAGCTCGAGGGAAGAGTTTAAGAACAGGTCACCGTTGGCCATTGAAGAAAGAGAACCAGAGGTTGGGCCATCTAGTGCACTAGCACAAATAAAAGGGAAACAACTCATCGTGAGGTCCCCAGGAAAGAAGTCTAAGGCCTCTATAGTTTTACCATGCATACCAGATGGGGTCCATACCACACCATGTTTGTTGGGCTACGTCGATAGGTTAAGGTATGCAGACCACGATGTGTCTAACACCATCAAGTTACCAGAGTTTGCGCAATAGGTGTGCATGGAAATCTTGGACAAAGGGCCACTACGAGATCTAGTGTTGTAGCCAAAGCAGTGGGTAGAAAGACTGGTAAATACATGGATACTTCATTTGTTGGAGATTCCTCATTTCGATAGGGGGAAAGAAGTGAAAAAAT
Organism: Picea engelmannii; assembly: GCA_009831015.1. NCBI lineage: Eukaryota > Viridiplantae > Streptophyta > Pinopsida > Pinales > Pinaceae > Picea > Picea engelmannii. Next base: position 71,549 of record ML787872.1, on the reverse strand, counting down.
GTGTCAATCAGTTAATGGTAGTCCTCCATGGAGGATTCTTGTGTATGGATAGACCCGTGTCCATCGATGTTGAATTGATTTCGTTCATCACCGGACTGCCATCAAATGGTAAGAAACCTACACAGTACATGGATGATAAAACAAAGATAAGGTGCTAATGGAGGAGATGAAGAAAACCTATGGAATAGAAAGGGGCTTGCACGACATTATAATCAAACAGATTAATGATGCAGCCACACGAATGGAAAAAAGGGTGATGGCGTGCAAACTCTTTCAAAAATGTCACAAGGATGAAGTCCGCACAGGATTTGTCACAACCACGACATAGTGTGAAAATGATACCATGCTAAGTTGGGCCCCATATTGATTGAATCTATTCCTAGGCGACTACAAGGATGCATAGGACTTGGGGACCGAAATCCACTATTTGTGGCTCATCGTGTTGCTAATGCTAATCAGATGGAAAGAGCCTACCTATTCATACTTCTATGACAGAGTAGGACAATGTCTCTTAGTACGATACCAATCATTGGGGATCACTTTCGATTCAAAGTGAAGAAGTGGAAATTCCAACACTTTTTTCTAGGTGTCTAAGTGATATGCAGGAAAAGATAGCCAATAGTTGGTGAATAACTCCCAAGGTGGTTGTGCAGTACCAGGAGATAGCCAACTTCAAGGCTATGTGACATAATATGTGGATCCAAGAGCAGAGGGATACAGACAAAGAATGGCTACAACTTCGGTTTTGTATCAACACAAAAGAAGTAGAATGGGCAATAAAGAATTGGTAGGGTGAATAGAAGATCCCATTCATAACCAAAGACATTCCCAAGGGTAAATAAATTGAAGCAGAGTCATCAAAGACACCTACATGAGGAAGTGTTGTGGAGAAGAAACCAATGCAGTAGATGAAACCTGACCCTAGGACAACACAACAGAAGAAGGACATCACCCCAAAGAAGAATGGGTATACGGAAAAGAAGGATAATGTCCCCACGCATGAGAAACAAGGAGGGGGGGATAAAACAACACAAGGAACCCCAACAAATACAACTTCACAAGATGCAGTGATACCTAAACCAATCATACAAATAGGGGGGTCGTGCAAGAAGGCCAAGGCACATAAGGACATCTCGAAATAAACAATCACCAAGGATGATGTCGAATTAGTAGGAGAAAGGGTTCATGACAGCACGGTAGAGGAATATGAGGAAGCCGAGAACTAAAGAGAAAGGATCATGAAGGATTTGGATGATGTTAAATAGGTCCTGGAATGAATAAAAGTGGCACAAACACAAGATAGGGGAGTAGAACCAATCCCGCGATTGACAGAGGCAAGGGACAAAACCACACAAAATGAGGAAGAAACAATCCAACTCATAGCGTAGACAAGTCCAAGCTTCCACATTACAACAAATATATTGCAGCACAAGGAGGCCATGGAACAAACATTGCTTAAATACTTAGCATAGGTAGAGTTGGTCTTAGCTAAAATACCAACTAAGGCATTGTACAGGTTGCAAGTCAGCGTTACATAAGAAGTAAAGTCACGGGCCAAGGAAGATTTGATAGATATGGAAGTCATTAGAGATGGAAATTATGTGCTACAACTCATGGTAGAGAAGGTCAATTTAGATACACAGGAGGAAATGCAGTGTGTGGATAACCATGAGAAGAAGTTGAAGGAAGTCTTCACAAATATTTTGAATAGCGCGCAAGTGGTTGTGAGAAAAACTAAAGAATAGATTCAAATTATCGCACAAACACTCAAAGGGTACAAGAAGGATATTGAGGAACTCAAGGAAAAATTAAAATCGAAAAATCCTCCTAAAGTCACAGCCGAAAGAGAATAGCATGAAGCCCAACAAATAGATATCATCGAAAGAAAATCCAAGGATGTCGCATAAAGTTTTGACAGGACTGCGCACATGTGGACGAATTTGGAGGAATATGAGAAGGTCCAACAGCTATACCAACAAGAAGAGAAAATCAACGTTGCAATGTAGGAGTTGAAGCAGTGACAAAAGGCCATGAGTATCACAAAACGCTTGAAAGGAACGTAGGAGATGAAGACCCTACAGAGATAATTAAAGACTACAAAGATAAACAAGAAGGCAAGGAAGGCCTAATTGGAACCACTCTAGGAGAAAAAAACACAAATAATTTTTGAAATGGATGAGGAGAATAAAAGGATGGCATAGGTCCATGCAGAGAGCGCAAAGTTTCTGAAAGAACATATTACAGCACAAATGGTCAACAAGATCACAGAGAAAGTTGCGCAACAAAAATCCAAATGGAAGGAACTAGATGGAAAGTTCCATGACTTGGAGAAGGTCATGTATGAAGTAAAAACCTCCTAAGTATCTCGGGACGAACCACATGTTAGTGTCGGGGGACTATTGGCACAGGCCTATTTTGGGACAAAATTATATTTTGGGCGCAGGCCTATTTTAGGAGAGAAAGATCTATTTTTGGAGCACGTGCCATAAGTGGTGGAAAAGCAACATGCCGAAGGAGGAAAAGCGACATGTTTCCCATGCAGTCAAACCTAGCCATGATAGGGTTAGGTTTTTGGGAGATGAATGTAATGGCTATAATCCAGTAGAATAGTATAAAAAAAGGCCTAAGAGGTCTAGGAGAGGTTGGTTATCGATTTTTATGGTTGTTATTGTTGTTGAGATGAATAAGTTAGGTTCTTATGGTTAGGTCACACGATATGGAGCCTAGTGTGATCTAGTCTGCCTCACAGAGGGTATTCACGCTCCTTTTGATTGTAATCCTAAATATGTAATGTGCACAATGCGGATTTTGTAGAAGAATGAATGAAAGAGAAGAAGAGACATATCTTTGTGAACATAGCCCTAGGAGGGGTTGAACCATGGTAAATCCACTGTGTTCATGTGTCTGAATGAATGTTTGAATGTTGTGTGATGTATCAGTTAGAGAATGAATTCTTAAATCTGATTTTAATAGCATGAATGCATAGTTTAATGATGAATGAATCCTAGAAGTAGATGAATGAATAATAATGTTGATGCATATGAAAAATAATCAAAACACAGTCCCCACTCTTTCTTAGACTACAAATACCTGAGTATTTTAGTCCCCCATAAAGCTATCTCATGTGATACTGCATTGTGCCCTATGTGCTCAGTGTTGCCTTCTGTTTTACCAAGAAGGCCGATAGTTTTGGGGGTTTTGTTGGAAACCTATTGAGAACAAAACCTTGGTCGACCCAAGCATCCAACACATAGGCTGAAGCACCTATCTTGATCTCAAAGGGTTGTTGCATGTTAGTTAATGAAAGCACTAGGGATGAGCACAAGCGCTTCTTGATATCATCGAATGTTTTTGGTTGGGACAGGCTCCACATAAATGTTTTCTTACCACCACCCCTAGTTATTTAGCTGAGGGTCCATGCAATATGGTAGAATCTCAACACAAAACTACAATAGAAATTGGCAAGGCCTAAGAATCTTTGAAGCTTAGTGATCATGGTTGGGTATGGCTAGTCATGGATGACTTGGATCTTGGATGGATCAACATGCACACCATGCACATCAACAATGTATCCTAGGTACTAGACCCTATCCATGTCGAATGAGAATTTTTCCAAGTTGGCATATAGCTTGTACTACCACAGAGTGTGCAAAACCTGTTGAATATGTTGCAAGTGTTCTTCCAAAGTCTTGTTGTAGATGAGGATTTCATCTAGATACACCACCAAAAATAAATTAGTGAAAGGCCTCAATATATCATCCGTCATCCTCATGAAATTTGTTGGGGCATTTGCCAAACGAAAGGGCATGACCAACCATTCAAAAATACCTTCTCTTGAATTAAAGGTATTTTTCCATACATCTATTTGTTCTATTGGGACTTGATGGTAGCCATCCTTCAAATAAGTATTACTGAAGAATTTTTCCCCCTTGAGCTGATCATGGAGATTGATGATTCATGGAATCGGGTACCAATTCTTGACTATTATTTTATTTAGGGCTCAATAATCAATGCAGAGTTGTTAGGCCCCATCTTTCTTCTACACCAGCACAATTGGGCTTCCACAAGGTGATGAGTTGGGTCAGATGTACCCCTTATGGATAAATTATTGGATCTGATGCTTGATCTCCTTATTTTATAGTAGAGAGAAATGATAGACTGGCCCATTGGGTCATGGTGCATCGGGGGTCAGATCGATGGGATGATTTACCTAACAATGTAGAGGTACCCCAGTATGTGATGAAAATATATCTTTATATTCTTCCATGACCTTATCCACTTGCTTATGCTATGTGGAGAGTTCGACTGCAGAGTCCTTGGATGTGGCTTCCACCTTTCTCTCACTCTGAGTATGAATCAAAAAGAATAAAAATTTCCTGGTCTAAGAAATGACCTTCCTGCATTGGTTGGAAAAGATCAAGGAAATAGCACTAGCTGGGACTACCTCGGGTATCCTATACAATTTCTTGTTCAAATTAATAATATCACTACAAGGCCTAGACTCATATACAACATGAAATTTCCATAAATAAGGTTGGCCCAAAATAACATCACAAAATTCAAAGGGAGAAACATCACATAATACCTCATCGTTCAATGGTTTCATGCCATATGATAGGCTTCACTGTTGGCTCACATGAAGATCACTTCCTTGATGTAGCCATCTGATGGTGTAGGGATGCGAGTGTGGCATTGTTGTTAACGATATTCGCTTGATGACCTCTACTAAGATGAGGCTCTTATAGCTACCTCTGTCAACGATGAAGTGCATCGAAGTGCCTTTCACCCACATCTGTGAATGAAAGTGGAGGTCACCTTCCTCTAGCTCCTCAAGTTCGTCAGGATGGATCTTGGTGGAAGAAATGGTGGCACTAGGTTCCATGTCAATTATTTATCTCCCCTTTTCTGGTTTTGACTCAAATTCATAACCCACATCTGATTCCGAGGCTTTTACCTCATGCATCAAAAACTGTTTTGAGGGGTAATCAACAATGTTATGCAAGGGGATCCTATGGAAGTCGCACCACTTCCCATTATATTTATTTGTCTTTCTATTGTCCTTCTTTTCTTGCGGCTTGGATTGGTTTTCCTAATGTTTCCCATATTTTCTCTGTCCTTTGTCTACGGGTTGGGACGTTGGCCCTTGACAAAGTTTTGAGGATTATTGGTCATGTTTGACCTAATTTTGGGACTTTGATTGGCTGTCGAAGGCAGAGCACAAGACAAAGCGGAGAACACAGGATCTCAACCCCATTTTAGGTCTTTTTGGGTTTTGGGATCATGTAATGGGTATGGGAATGTTGGCCCATGGGTTTACCCATGTATAGGCCCGATTTTGTAATATATATAGAATAATAGGCAATGTAATGAGGAGTTAGTTGTAAGTGATGCTAAGTGTTAGTGTTTGATCTATGTGATCAAGAGTTGTAAGTACTTTGTGCATACTGTGTGAGGCTTGCAAGGCTAAGTGCAAGTAATTGAAAGAGACTGTGTAAAGGCTTGGTGTTGTACCCTAGCTCGAAGAAGGAGGATCTAGCAGAGTGCGCGCAGATCTCCTGTCTTCTGTGGAGTAGGATTTTGATACTATGTGCCTGTAATAAGCTTGACCAAAGATAATAAAGAAGAGAAGAGTTGGTGGACGTAGCCCCAGGGTGGGGTTGAACCATGTGCATGTTGTTTTGTTATGCTTTGTGCAATGTATTGATGTGTTTATGTGTTTTATTGTTTAGTGATTTAATATAGATGAATGGTAGATAGATCTGATGATGCTTTGTGCTTAATGATGTGGATGGATGTTAGATCTTACTTATGTAAAAATTCTTAGTTCTTAAATACCTTAGATCTGAATGAATAGTGTGATGCTTTGTAGTTTAGGGTTTATCTATACTGAGAGTAGGATTCAACTACATTGTAACTAAGAACTGTATATTGATGAATGTTAACTGTTAAGGGCTTTCTTAAGTGTTAGAATCATAGATTTGTTTCCCAACTAAGGATGCAGACACTAGAGTCCTACAACCACCCCTACCTCTACCTCAGGTGAGACTTCATCTTCTTCGCAGTTGTTGCCGAAAGGGCCGATAGTTAGGGATTTGTTGGTATGTTGTTGTAGCATTGAACCTTGTGTCTACCCCTGTGTCAACAAATGGTTCCGTTGTTGGGATTGAAACTGTGATTGCTGGGAACTGAGGAAAAGGGATCTTTGTGCGAAGATCTGAACTGAAAAAGAGAAAAACTCCATGCATAGAACTGTTTCCCTAGTATGCAATACTACTTGATCTATGGAACTTTGTGCCAAGAGGAAGGGTTAGATCTGAAGAAAAGAGGTCAGATCTGAAGAAAAGAGGTAAGATTTGGGAGCTTTGTGCCCTGATAAAGGTGAAAGTGAGATTAAAGAGGTAAGATCTAGTAGCTTTGTTCCCTGATAAAGGTGAAAGTGAGATTAAAGAGGTAAGATCGGTAAGCTTTGTGGTTTGTATAAGTAAGATAAGTGGAAAGTTTTGTTTCTAGAATATGGATCTAGGTATGGTTGATAGATTCTGTTCTAGTTTGAAAACTAGGGCACTGATAGATGAACGAAGATTTGATATAAGTAGATCTGATAAGAATAGTGAAAGATATGTTATACCTATGCATAGGGAGAATTTTTGGACTAACAAATGGATGCATAACCCTAGAAAGAATTTGTTGCAGGTTAGCTACTATGATCCTAGTGCGCAGTACAGGAAAGGTTGGGGATCATTTAAAAGAAGGAGAGGATTAAACCTGTGTTACAGTTGCAGAAAACTGGAACATATTGCTAAGGAATTCCCTAGAAGAAGACCTAGTTGACTCTATTGTAATGCTATGGACGATGAAGTATTCGATTTCCCTAGAATGATTGCTAAGGTTGAAAGGATGAATATGAGACAAGAAGACCACGAGAAAGGTCAAACAACTGAAACCATGGCAGAACCCCAGAAAGAATCGGAGAAAGTATTGCTACAGATGAAAGAAACTCTGAATGACCACCGACATGTCATCTTATCAGAGATATTCAAAGAAAAAGAATGCATAGAAGAAAGAATAGGAGACTTCAACATTGACTATGTTATGGATGAGGAAACACAAGTGAATATCATGACAGAAAGAACTTGGGAACTTTAGGCAAGCCTGTTATGATTCCTTCATTGGGAGGAATAAGACTATTCAGAGGAAAACTAATAACCCTATGTGGGAAGCTCACCCATATATCTATGTATGCCAATGGAACTTCGACAGAGGAAGATTTTGAGATTGTTAAATTTACTGAGAACAATGCTCCATTTGCTATGTTACTAGGAAAACCTTGGATTGAAAGAGATCAAGCCATAAGGAAGGAAGAAGAAGTCTTAGAGAAGAAGAAGCAAGAATTAAAATATTTCATGACTAGGAGGATCGCACATTTGATTAAAGAACAAGAAAAAAGATCGAAGTTCTTTAACACCAGAGACTTGGATGTCAAAGTTACAAGAATGCAAGAAGACTCATAGAAGACTAAAGTACCTACCCCAGATAAAGAAGAGTTATTACCATTGAATATTAGGAAAGAATCTCAACAACATGAAGTTACTATGCCAAAAGGAGATAAGAATCATAATGGAAAAAGGAATACCAATACGAAGCTCACTGGAAAGAAGGATAGAAAACTAAGTAAGAAGAGAGCTAAGTTACAGAATGTTACAGAGGGAACTTCGCAGAAGGAAAATTTGCAAAATTGGAACTTTGTTGGGATATCAGAATAATGCCACATGGCATTTTGCCATGGCGAAGCAATATAGCCATTGGGAATAGTATAACTATTAGTCCAACGCCCTGAATGGGTAGAACGACATTTATGGTCAGACAGTATGCCATCAGACCGTTGTGATCGCTCTGTAATGGGCATAACTGAGTTAATGAAGACTTCTAACCCATTGCAAGAGATTCGTTGCCAAGTTATCTATTTATCCCATCGTGCCATGCACCGAGAACACTTTTACCAACCTTGATTATCTGAGCCCGTAGAATAGTTGATTTCGCAAAGTTATCATTGCACTATTTCCATCTATCTCGTTGCATTGACTAGCTACTCTTATAACCCGAGATATTCAACCATGAGTGTGTATGTCCGAAGAACTTAGCACAGTCGAAGAGTCTGTGAAGGAAGTACTCATCAACCTCATGACTGAAAGAGTCATGTCGGAAAGAGTAATGTATGTGGGTGTACAAGACTCTTCGACGAGAGGAGTGCAAGCCTCTCCATCAAGTGCTCATGGAGCCGAACCATCCCAACCATCAGCGGAAAAGAGAACTAAGCACAGAGATGAACTAGAAAATGTGAATTTGATCCCAACCATATTGCTTGACTACATCCCATATTTAGCTGGCATGGTGAGTCATGATAGTGTGCCAATATATTTTGAGTACATCATGGTTACTGCGTACCTCCCGAAGGGGATACATGCAATTCGATCAAAACAAGACAAGATCGCCATGTTGAAGTTCAGTGACTTCAGCCTTGGAGATCAAAAGAACTATAGTATGCTTGCCCCGTATAAATACCTGAACAGGACTAAGGGGAAGAACACAAAGATAATCCCTCAGTCGTGGAATTTGAACCTTGCATAGTCCACCCTGCTGAATGTAATTAAGATCCCACACTTTGGAAGGCACCAGAAATTTAATGCCTTTGTCAAGCTACTACTCTCATGTTACTATGGCAGATACTTATGGCTAGACCGTCATATGACAGTCGATCCGACGCTGATCTGTAGGATCATAGGATTGAGTATGAAAGAACCCAACCCGTAGGAGTTCTATCTAGGAAAAGCCACAGATTGTGTACTAACATAGAAGATCAAGGATAAATACAACGATGTTGAAAAGGGGATGCGAGGCTACAAGGTAGCTTCTATCTAGAGTGGTGTAGTGTGCCTAGCATGCTAATTAATAGCTCGAAAGATAATACAGATAATCAGACCCATGAAGGTCACGAGATTTTTCGTTGACCTCGCAGGGAAGTGCGTGGAAGGCCTATAGATGAACTGGGTGAAGTACCTAGTTAATCAATTGGAACTAGACTGCAACAAAGCACAGGATCAGGGCTACAAGTTTCACTTTAGTTGGCTCCTGATCCTCATCGCATTTGTTTCCTAGGAAATGCCAGAAGGTGCGACCTTCCCGGACATCGAGCCATTCAAGCTGCTTGCTGCAAAGTTCACCATGCTCTGTTACTTGAGTGATATGAGAAAACAATGGCAGTTGAACGTTGTTTTTCACACATGTTATCTCCATCTGAAGAGAGCCATCGAAGTTGAACCTTGCATGAATCCAAACACCCTATAGAGGTTTCGACCCCTGATGAATTTCCGTGCAGATCGACACTTCATCTACATTACATCACGAGTCGATGAACATAAGGAGCAGCTTCAGTCGTACTACAAGCTCACATAAGAGGACCTCAAGGAGATAACTAAGGACTGGTCAACTGACCTCCTTATCCCCACTGAATCTGCAGAGATGTCTGACCTTGAACTTGATAGCCTAGAGGATTCTCACAAAGAACAGGGCACACCCAAAAGCAGCAGAAGGAAGAAGACTGAAGAGGTCCAAGAATTAAGCAGTGCCTTAAAGAAGACTTCTTTAGTATCACCTAACCGAGGGGGTGATGATGAAGTAGAAGAGATACATGGAAAATAATATGAATAGAAGCAAGACAAAGTAACACCTCCCAGAGACAAGGTTCATCCCCCAAATAAGAGGAATCTTTCTCCCCCGAAACCTTCTTCCTGGAAGAAATCCAGAGCCACAGTGACCAAGATGCAGACTATACTCATTACCGATGATTTTGACTTCATCATAGCAGCTCTAAACAATGTTTCATAGGAAATCATGGAGAAACAAGAAGCCAAATAGGAGAAAATGTACGACAAAATTAAGGCCGAACTCTGAGGGGTACAACAGGCCCTTCAGTCCAGTCGCACAGTCTCCACTATGCCCCTGCCATCAGGAGAACCAGAATTGGGAGATGAGCCAGCCCAAATCTGTCAACTAGAAGATGCAACTGAAGCTCACCTTTGATGAGCACAAGAAGAAATAGAACAAGCCACCCATGCCTTGAAGCAAGTGCAAGGAGTACTCATAGAACAACACCGAGTTGTGGAGTAGGAGAAGGTTTCTCTCCAGGCAAAGTTTGAAGAGGATAAAACATAGATGCAACAAAGAAAAGAATAGTTTCTCATGGAGCAACTCGAAGTGAAAGAAGCAGTCAACAGGGCACTTCGCTCTGTGATAGGCTTAGAACCACAGGCAGAAGACCGAGTCACGCATCAGGTAGAGTAGCTCGTGAAAGATATCCAACAACTACAACAAATAATAACAGACTTAGATCTCCGCACAGTTCCTGACACTCTGCAGGATGTAAGAGATCAAAGAGAAGCAACTGCCCGGAGTGCAATTGAGAGAATAAAGGCCCTTGCCATGGAATGTAATAAACTAAGTGATCAGAATGCCCAAAATTATGAGCGACTCACTGAGAACTCAGAACTGAAGGCACTGGAGTCATAGCTCCAGGAAGCGAAGAAGCAAGCAGAAATAATACAGGCACAGTTGAAGCCCCTATCAGTTATTGAAATAATGAAACAATCCCAAGAGAAATGCACCGCCCAATAGCAGGTCCACACTATCCAAAGAAGAGTCATGGAAGTGACTCAGAAGCTCCAACCTATACAAGATGAGGCTTGCTAATTGTTTGCAAAGATCAAAGGACGAGGAGCAGAACTAGAGCAAGTCGTCACCGCAGCTGAACATCGCTTAGAGGGACCTGTCAATGATGCATTCATCCAAGAGTTTGCTGAACATGAGGTCGTGGCACAACAACAAGTCGAAGTAGCTTGAGCCAAGCTTGAGGCTTTTGAAGCAGAACTACCTAGACTAGAGTGACTCGGGACGAGTGACAAGTGAGTGTTGGGGGCCTGTTGGCCCTTGACCAAGTTTTGATTATTTTTTATCATGTTTGACCTAATTTGGGGACTTCGACAGGCTGTCGAAGGAGGAGTGCAAGATGAAGCGGATATCGCAAGATATCGACCCCCTTTTAGGGATTTTTGGGTTTTGGGCTCATGTAACAGGTATGGGAATGTCCTCCCATGGGTTTACCCATGCATAGGCCCAATTTTGTAATATATATAGAATACTAGGCGATGTAATGAGGAGTCAGTTTTAAGTGATTATAAGTGCTATTGTTTTATCTATGTGATCAAGAGTTGTAAGTACTTTGTGCATACTGTGTGAGGCTTGCAAGGCTAAGTGAAAGTAACTGAAAGAGACTATGTAAAGGCTTGGTGTTGTACCCTAGGTTGAAGAAGGAGGATCTGGCGGAGTGCACACATATCTCCTGTCTTCTGCGGAGTAGGATTTTGATGCTATGTGCCTGTAAGAAGCTTAACCAAATATAATAAAGAAGATAAGATTTGGTGGACGTAGCCCCAGGGTGGGGCTGAACCATGTACATGTTGTGTTGCTATGATTTGTGTGATGTATTGATGTGTTTATGTGTTTTCTTGTTTAGTGCTTTAATATATATGAATGATAGATAGATATGATGATGCTTTGTGATTAATGATGTGGATGGATGTTAGATCTGACTTATGTAAATATTCTTAGTGCTTAAATACCTTAGATCTAAATGAATACTATGATGCTCTGTAGTTTAGGGTTTATCTACACTGAGATTAGGATTTAACTGCACTGTAACTAAAAATGGATATTGATGAATGTTAGTTGCTAAGTGTTTTTTTAAGTGTTAGAAGCACATATCTATGTCCCACCTAAGGTTGCAAACACTGGATTCCTAAAACCACCCATGCCTCTACCTCGGGGGAGACTTCATCTACTTTGTAGGTGTTTTTGAAAGGGACGGTAGTTAGGGTTTTTTTGGTGCGTTGTTGTAGCGTTGAACCCTAGGTCTGCCCCTGTGCAAACATGGGGCTTCCCTTTCTCTACTTCTGTTGTGAGGGGTTCTCATACCCAAAATGTTGTGTCTTTTGTTTAAGCTTCTTCTCTATTTTTACGGCATATCAATAGACCACACCTAAGGATGAGATGTCCAAAAAATTCATTTATGTCTGTATGTATCTATGCAGACCACCATGGTACTTGATAACCATATGTCTCTCATAATATTTGATACCCAACTTGGTGCGCAATATGTGGAAGACATTGATGAACTCTGGCATTGTTTGGTCTCTTTCCTGTCGCAGTGTCATCCATCTTGTATACAAGTCGTCATAACTTCCAAAAGGGTAGTATTGTTCCTTAATATCAACCCTGAAGGAACCCCAAGTGGGTGCAACTGCAAATAATGTGGATCCTTCTATTTCCTTTTTCTCACATAAATTCTCCCACCAATATTTGACCTGGGGGATGACCTTGAGGAGCGCAATTGTAATATTTTGCCTATTGGAAAACTTGTGGATAGAAAACTTCCCTTCTAGAAGGTTTAACCATTTATCTATGGCATCCACATCTATTTGACCTTCAAATATAGGAATATCAAAATTGATCTGTACCTTGAAGGGGGTAGGACCTCCGCTTGAGGTGGATGTGTCTCTTGTCAGCAATCGTCGAAGGATTTGTGCAAAGATATCCACCATCTTGTTCCGTTGTCACTCAAGGGATTCCTCGAGCAACATTTTGAAAGGATATATTGTCCCATCGCCTTTCTTTTCTCCAACAATGGATGGCTTCTTGGGTGTAAGAGAGAATTTTTCCTCAATAGAAACAAGATTGAGACCCAACTCTCTATACCCTGATTGTGTCGGGGACATGCATTAAAAAACAACAAGGAGCAGACCGATATGATACCACTAATCCAGATTTATGAGAGGAACGAAATGAAACCATAGATTTATAATATTAACACAGAGTCACAATGAAAAATAACAAAGATACAATAAAACTTGACTTCTATTAAATAATAGATATGATGAAAACTGTAAAATGCAGACTGAAAACAAGCTTGCTAGAATAGTGGCAGCTTATCTATGAGAAGAGATGTGACGGGTACACTCATTCACAAGAAGATAAGTACAATGAGGCTCCGAAGGCATTTTTACAATAAACATGAATTCCAAAACCCTAGACATCCAAAAACTAAACCCTAGGAGATGAAGCTCGAAAAGTCATGTGGGCCATGTTGGGGTAAGTTGGTACATCAACTTCTCGTGGTTGTATCTTTTTCATACGATCTCTATTTATGGCCTACGATAGTTCGTTGGAAATGTATTGATGAGGATATTAATTTAGGGGGCTCAATCAATGATTTAATGTATTATTGAGGTGCGCAATCGTGACAAAACATTGTTTGGGCCCTCAAAATGGCCCCGGAAGTTTGGGAACCAAAAAACTACTAAACATAGTAAGTTTCCAAAAACCTATTTTGAGCCAGTTGGAAAAGGTGGGTGGCCATCAAGATCCTCCTAGATCAATTTTGTAGGTGCATGATTTGCAACATTTTTTCCTTTGCATTCTGACACCCTGACCCATGGAGTAATCTTCTAGAGTGTCCTTATCATGCACATGTCTCCTCGCACTAAGAATCAATATGTTCAATGCGTTAGGAACTAGTTTTATTTCCCACAAAATGCATTCCTCCTTTGTAACGTAGCGTTATTTTATTCATTTTCAAGCTCGTTAAAAATATGAAAAAGACAAAAAAATCAAATATTCCAAAAAGAAGGGAGGGGAAAACATTCTCTTTTACTGGCAGTAATCTAGTCACCCTTGGAAAGAGCACATACTTTTGTCTATTCTACAGAGCACTGGGATTTAGTATGGCCTTATGAATTTGTTCTCGTTACATAGAGTTGTGTCATCCTCCATTTGATTACTCTTCCAAACACATGGAATTTTTTTGGTGCCTCATGTGCCACAAGTTTATGTCAATAACATGTTGCATGAGTCTTTTCATATGTCGTGCTCTTGTCCAAGGGAAAGTCTTACAATCTCATTCGACTATCCTGAGATAAGTCTCTTAAACATCATGATTCGTCCATCCTGAGAGTCATGTCAAGTTCACATTCAGAATCAATGAAGTTTCATACTTGATGTTTGAGATCCTCCAGTATTTCCACGACAACTTGTCAAAGACCTCGTGATAGTCATGTTTACACTCCTATTATACTCCTACCTAATTTATGAAGATATTGAAGATATTACTCAAGTTACTGAAGCTATCATCTCGAGATACAGGAATTGATAACTCCTGAATATTCATATTAAATTATATTTGTATATCTTCTGATGATTCTGAGTTGTGTATTATCCACGACTAAAATTTATATTCACATACATAGTATTCATGTGGTCATGATTACTATATATGACATGGATCTCCAGTGTACTTGATTAGCAGCTATGCTTAGTTGGTCTCAAGCATGGGTATGCCCACCTTGGTGATTATTATTATATAAAAGGGGCCCTAGGGAGGTTATTTGTATATATGAAAGAAGAGAAAAGTGAACTCTAGCAAATTTTCTCCCTTGCATTCCAAGCCTTTTGCATCATGTTTTGAGTTTCATACTCAACATTAATTTCCAATCATCTTTTATACAATCCATCCTTTTATCCTATATTGGCATATTGGTTATGAGGATAACATATTGGGAATAGTGCACTTCGATTCAAAGTAGAGGAACCCAGACGAGGTTCGTGGAGTGGCGTCGGCAAGATTCAGGTTGTAACTTCCAATCTTGTTATCAATAAAAGAGAAACTTATTGTCCCAGATATTATGTATTTATGTTTATGTTTATGAATGTTTTTTATGAATATCTAGCCCTTTAAATGATCTTGGTAATTATACATATGTTTTCATAGTTTTCTAGGTGAATTTGTTTCAAGCCATCTTTGGGAGGAAGCCTGCAATTTTGGAATGGGACACAACAAGAAGGGATATATGATAGACAAAAGGACTTAAGGTACACATTTTTATCTTCTCTCCCTTCCCTTAATTACCATTGGGTTTTGTTGGATTTGGGTAAACTAGAAGTGTTTCTGTCTTTTAAGGTGTCAAGGCTCTACCTAGTTGCTAGACCCGAATTAGGGGGATTTTTCCCCATAGCACAAGCCCACTTGGGATTTTTGTATGGATGCGGTCAATGAGAAATATTACCATGTGGGAAACTATGACTACTAGTACATGATATGGACCATGCGACATCAAGAGAGGGGCCAAACAGTGCCATTGTTCACAAATACCTTCCATACCCTATGCACCAAGCTGGGTATCAAAGACTCTAAGTGACATCTGGTTCTAAAATACTACGAGGCTCTACATAGGTACATCCAAACTAAAATTTATTTTCTAGACATCTCATCATTGGGAGAATCTTATCGATATGTTCTCAAAATCGAGCAAACATTTAAGCACCAGAACAAGAAAAAAATTGGGTCTGGAAATCCGCAACAACCAAAGTATGGTAAAGGAATCCCTAATCCACAGAATATCCAACCACACCCACAACCATACAACATTGGATTGCTTTTCCAGGGACAAGATCTTCATGTCATCCTACAGTGCCACATGTCATACAACATCAATCCCTTCGAGGATGAGGTACTATGTGATGTTTCTCCACTAGAAGTCTGAGATGTTCTGTTAGTATAGCCATATAAGTGGAGGAGTCATGTTTTTTATGAGTCTTGACCCCATAGATTCATTTTTACTCTAGTGGGGAATCCCTACAGGATACCAAAGGTAGTTATGACTATTGTCCTGACAAAACAATGCTACAAAGTAATCTCTCATACCGAAAATTTTAGCCTCTTCACAATCTCGTCAGAAGAGAAGGAAACTGTAACCATTGTAGCCTCAACCCAATACCCTTATATCCAGCAAAATCAAATCAATAATATTGTATAGGAGCACCAAGGTATTCGTATTGCACCTACGAGGGTTCCTCCACACGGCCCAGTCAAGCCAAGTTATGATAAATCCCTTCATGTTATTCATGTTGAATCTTCATCGATAGAGTCCTCCCACACAGAGACAAATCATGCAGCTAGATTGGTTAAATGCATCCAATCACTCCAACAACAATTTCATAGCATCCTTCAACAAGCTAAGTAGGTCATCTTCTTTAGCAAGGAAAGTAGATCACCAAAGTTCAAATTTAGCAAAATCTTCCTCGAGGACTTGACACAATGGATACCATTGCTTCCTAAGGGGGGAGGATTGATCCAGAAATAAATTGATGGCCACTCACCTATTCCACTAAATCAAAATGGGGGTTTCCACCTTGGCAGTTTTTCTACATCTTTTCAGATCCTAAATTTTCACGCCCTTTTTGAGGCCCTAAATAACATTTTTTGGGCCTACCACAATCACACTGTCATATTTATCTAAAGTGTGATGTAAAAATGTCTAGTCCTTGGATATACCTTTCCAACAAGCTATCGTTCACCCAAAACATAGATTATATGCAAAAGTTACACCCTTGGGAAGTTCATGTACCAATTACCTCCATTGGGGCCCGCAAACCTTTTTTTGTTTCATCTTCCGAGGTTAGGGTTTTAGATTTTTTTTATGTTAAATATGCCTCTAGAGCCTCATTATAATCATTATCATCTTCTTGTGAATGAGTGTAGCCATCACATCTCTTCTCAAAGATAAGTTGTCACCATTCTAGTGAGTCATTCACTTCGTAATTTTATAGTTTATGTACATTCTCTCATTAATAAAAATTGTGCATTAATATATCTGTGTGTTTATTTCAGTATCTCTGTATATTTCATTGTTATATATCCACCTTCATTTCATTCTCAAAATAATCTAGATCAATACAATTTACTCTCTCTAACTCCAAATATAGCTGATTTGTTTGAGCTAGTGTTACACATGAAATTTGCACACCTAGGTACCTCACCCTAAGTGTTGTAAGTGTCATATAAGTGTCTCATACACCTTGACACCATGGAATAACCTATGTCACAATTTCTAGTCAATGTGGAGGAGGGATGTATTACATGAAAACCAAAATACCAAGTGCACATGAATTATTATTAATATTCATGAAAAGGAAATTAATTAAGTGTGAGAATCCACCTCACATTTGGTTTCCTATTTTTTAGGGAAGGTGGAGGATCTCATGGATAGTTTAAAT
>ML787872.1:0-38024 GCA_009831015.1 Picea engelmannii | reverse complement strand
TCTAGTTAGCATGAAAGTTGTGGTTTCTAGCAAACTTAGTTGCGATGGGTGAACGTGTTTGGGTGGAATATTGGAGACAACATCTTTTGTGTGTGTTATCTGGATGGAAACAACTTGGAGTGGGGGAGGATGTGAGGCCTTATGCAACACCCACTGATCACACATGCTCCTTTAGAGGATTCAAAGATGATTAGGGCAAGGAGCCTGAGGAGGATGCATTCGGTTGGAAAAGTACTTTTCTTGTGGGCATAGGTAGGAGCACCTTAGGTGCAAGATGGTGATGTGCAGCACCAAGGGGTCATGCGCTCCACTTTCCTTGTGACGGATGATGAGGATTTTGGTTATTTTTGGGAAATATTATGGAAACTTGGGCATGCACCCAAGGAATGTACCCTCCTACCCTTGCTAGCATGGGTGCGTTGGAGAGGTTGGACGACCCCATCAACACACCCATGAAGAGTCTCATTGATTGGTTCAAGGAAATGCACAAGGAAAGAGTGCACCAAGAGGTTGGGGTATGTTAGCATGAGACGTGCACCCAAGGATGGGGCACATCAATCCCAAGGGATGAAAAGGGTTGACAAGTGAATGGGTTCATCGAGCTTTCATTTTGTTTGGAGGATATGGTCCGCGAAGGTGCGTGACACACCCAAAGGATGCAACAATTTGTGAAATTGGCGTTTGGAGTCCATATAAGCACATAAGGAACACAACCAAGAGGACACACAAAATAAGACTTGGAAAAGTGTAGAATTCAAGGTTTTGAGGCATATTCAAATAGAGAGGGGTGAAGTTGTTCCACATGGAAGGACTTGTGCTAGCTTGAGGTGATTCTTTGGACAAAGTTGGGGAAACCTTCTCTGGGTCAAGTCTAGTAGGAAGGGTGACTTGGATCTTGGGGAAGTCTTGTCGTGGGTCTGGGTGAGGCCTGCTATGAGACATAACCGCAGGTATATATGAAGTCGTGTGACAGAGAAGAGATGGTGAGTCTGTGGAGGGTGCACGTCTAGTTCACATCACAAGAGTTCTGAAAGATATTTCAATGGGGGAGTCTTGGTGTGATGAATCTGGATATGAGTGTCTTGGTGAGGTGTGGTGAGTTGTGTGACTCTTCCATGTTCTAAACCAAGACAAAAGTGCTCATATTGTAACGGTTTCACAATACTAAGACTTAGTCGAGTGTTAGGCATGTCTTGTGATGCGTGCACTATATGTTTGTGTCTCTTTCTCATTTCATATGTGTTCTCTTTGTTTCACATGTTCATGGACATATCCTTAAATTACAAAGTGTTAATACTGGTAACAATTACTCTAAGTATACAAGTGAGTTGCACCGAGTAAGAGTGGGACTCGCCCATAGACTAGAAATGAGTATGCATATGTTAGGCCCTCCATTTTGAAGACCGCCCAGTTTTGCGAAAATGTTAAAGTTTTGTAGAATAGTTCAGTACATCAGCGATAGAATTAAGTGGCATAAATCTAACTAGCATTGTTCTAGAAAGTAAAACATTCATGCGCTAGCTGGAAGAGCATAGAAAAGAGCCAGAACCTTCGAGTGCATGCAGAAAGGAAGTGGAATCAATAAGAAACATTAGCGGACAAAACAAACCAAAGAAATACCTAAGGGAAAGGAATAAATATGGGAACATGTAATGGGAAAAAGTTTTTGTCGTTGTTAAGTTATTGATAGGTTATTTTTGTCGAATTATTGTCAGATTGATGTTGGTACACTATTGAGTTTTTTTGAGTTGCTCTTTTGTTATGTGATTAATATTTATCCATTACTATCTGCTACGATAAGCCATTGTAAGGTATTTTTGAGGAATCAATTGTGCTTGCACAGAATTCTGAGAGTCCAAATTGGATACTTAATTATTGATTATGTTGTATAAGTCATGTTATGGAAGAAGTACTCTATGTATGCTGCAATGTGATTTGAAAATACATGAAGGAGTATTCGGGCACCAAAAATTTATTATTATTTGTATGGATGCTTGATCTCTTTATTGCACAATCTATCATGATCTGTGTAATTGATCATTGTGATATTTTTTAATAATATTTTTTAATGTATGTGTTTATTTTTATGATGCACAACATGGACTATCTGATGCGTTTACTAGTTTAAGAATTATAATGATGTGATCTCTCCTCATTAAAATATGGTTCTATATTGTATTTATTTAGATCTAATGGTGTGTCCTCGTTAACTCACGTTATCATACATAAGTATCGTCTGTGCTTCAGGTGAGACCTCCTTTCCTTGAGGAAGGTCGCATATGTCACCACTACTAGACTACAACAATATATTTATTGGTAACTTCTGAGAACCCCGGTCTCCAATTTTGCACGAACAAATGGTTCTGTTCTCGGGACCAACTTTTAAGTGAGTTTCCAGAGGATGTAGCATCACATATTCAAGTATGATGTTGAGGCTTGGTGGGAAATAAGGTGCGACGAGTTCATATTTCAAGAAGCTAAGTTATGATATAAAAGTTTGAGAGTTGTGAAGTACATTGTCTTGTATTCTAAACCAACCAACAATTAGTACAAAATATTCTGGATCTAATTTCCAAAAGAATTCTTTCAGTGGCTCGACTAGTTTCAAGAAGCACCAAAATTTAAATATCACGTCAAGAGAATATTTAATTGGACCATTGAGCAGCTAGCATCTCTGCATAAGTTGGATCATTAGATTTCTTGAGTTGTGGATTTTTGGGTACATACTACCTTGTACGGATACATTATTGAATTTTCCATAGAAAACCACCAGTATTTTTCAAAGGCAGAAGCAATATTCTACAAGGGAGATTGAGGAAGACTGTTGCAAGAAATCTCATTTTGGATTAAGATCTTATTGGCAGAAGAGGGAATGTTTTCGACTCATTCGATTGAAATGGCATCATAAAGCCCTTGGACATGAGGGGAGGGTGATTCAGGAGATGGTTCATGAGTTAGGATACAAAAGTTCTTGAGGTATGGGGGGGGATTGTGAGAAGAGTGTCAGAGAAGAGCGGGCTCAAAAAAGGGTTTTGGTGATAGAAAAGTGATGCAAAAAATGGATGTGAAAGTTTATGAAGAGGCCTAATCAGTCGCAGAAGGAGATCGACTTCGAGAAGAGTCATAAACGAGAGTTAGAGAAGTTGAGGGAGTTGCAGACAAGTGGAAGGTTGGTTATCCTATGGTTGAAGGAGAGGTTTGGAGAGAAAGGTGAGAGTTCCAGAGAGAGTAGACAAGGTGAATAAAATTTGGAAGAAAGAATCAAGATAAGAGTCATCGCCGAGGAAAAAGACTCAGTTGTAACCTTTGAAGGAGTTGTGGGAGAATCAACTCATGTTGCGCCCAAAGATGTGAAGTACCCTACATGACATGATATGATATGGCCTCCTAATGCTACCCCCTAGTTTAAATAATCCCATCTCGAATACACATGAACCGGCCTTGGATATCCTAGTCCCTTAGCACAATATGCAAATCCATTAAATTCTACAATAAACTCTCCCATAATTTATGTCATTTCTCCTCATTCTAGTCCAACCAGTTCAAGCGGTAGCAGTAGTAGTAGTGTGGAAAGTTATTTAGTTATATCACAACTAGGATCTTTAGGATTTATATTAATAGGGTCCCCAAGTCCTTCAATGGCACATCAACATGTCGGTTCCCTCACCCAATACCCAGAATATTGGGGTAAATGGGATGAGGATGTCGAACACCATTGGTTTTTTTGTAAGACGATATGGAGGTCTCATGGAACTTTAGATGTGAACAAACTAGTTGAGTTCCAAACCATGTCAAGGGATCGAGCATTAAAATGGTATATTAAATCCATTGAACTAGGAAATCCTCGAAGACATGATTTCACTCATAATCAAGTCAAACAACGATTCATAGTAGAATTATTTTTACCCCAAACAAAACAGTAGGCCCTCTCTAAGTTGTGGGAGATTAAAGAGAGAGATGGGGAATATTATTGGGAGTATAACCAAGGGTTTATGGATGTGATAAGGAAATTAGAAAACCCCATCCATTAATACCACTGACGAGAATGGTTTATTTAGAAAATTTTACCATTAACCTGTATTTCATTAACCCAATAGAGGATAACCACTTTGAGGGAAGCCTTAGAGAAGGATATAAAAATTGAGCCGATGGTGGGATATCCTAGAATCTTTTGGGTGATAAGACCACCTGATGACTATAATATTACACAACTACAAGGCCATATTTCCACATTAACTGCCAAAATTCAAGAATTGACCATTCCTAGAGTAGGTCTGCCACAGGGCTAGTGTACTGGTGGCTACACTGAGGGTCATAAAATGACAAAATGTCCCAGACTAAGGGGTGTAGGAGCCCCTTTGCAACCGATGATGCCTCCACTAGTAGGACCATTAGGAGGGGTTTCACAAGTCACATCTACTTCGCCATTTCATGGCCCTATGTAGTACCACACCTTTCCAAATCGTGAAGGAAGTCATAATAATGAATATTGTGAAATTTGTAGAAGTCATGGGCATTCCCATTGGCATTGCCCCATCCTACAAAAATATACCCTTGTCCCTAACATAGTTTACTATGAATTCTATGGGTCACCTACTCACACCACCTAGTAGTGTCATGCTTGGGATGCTCTTCCACATAGACTAGATCGGTCTGCATTCAAGGTAGACGAAGATCCTCAAGGATGTGGAGGAGGACATAGATGTGGATGAGGTTTTAGAGGCAGGAAAAACGGTGGCAGAAGACCATATCATTGCTATAATTGTGATGACTAGGGACATCTTGCTAGATATTTTCCTCTTCCAAGATGTCCTTGGTGTTCCCAATATAGAAACAACACCCACCAATGAGGATTTCCCTGAGTTGATCATGAAGTGGGAATATAGCGCAAGGCAGCGATGTGAGAACTAGATAAATTCTGAGCCCCAAACTGTCAAAGAAGAAAAGGAACCCAATATTAATATTATTACTCGAGGAGGAACAATGACTAGTGCCAATGTTGATAAATTGACCCAAAGTAATATCCACAAGGTAGTACCACAAGATGTTAAATATGACCCCATTGCGCAGAAAAAATTCTTTAAGGATGTTGCAAAGATGTTCTGATGTTTTTTTATTTCTACATCACCAAGGTTTGAAGAACCAATTCTTGTACTACAATCCAACCATGTAAAAAATTTGGTTGTGCAGAAGGATTCTCCGGTAAGACCTCAAACGACTATTGACATGTTTCTCCGATTATGTTATGACATTTTGGATGACGAACGACTCACCAAGGAGTTGTAGAATATGCTAAAGGGGACTGTGGAGGTTGAAGAGACAGAGATTAGATAATTGTTGTTAATCTTCCAGAGAGACATACAGGTAGAATAAAAAGGAGGAAGCGAAGATCTAGAAGAGAATTTAGACTAAATGCCCATATCGACAACTCAAAAATTAGCAATGGTATGCTAGATTTCGGATCTGACATCAACATACTACCAACAAAAACCTAAGAAGCCATGGGTAATGCCAAGCTTTTTTATTCACCTATTCAATTGTGCATGGCTAATAAATACAATATCTATCCTGTTGGGAGGATACGAAATGTAAAAGTAAACTTAGATGGCATTAAAATATTCATAGACTTTGAGGTCATAAAAATCATGGGGAAAAAGGACCCATACCCAGCTCTATTAGGCATCGACTGGGCTTATGATAATTTCATTGTCAGAGAGTTTAATAAGGAAATCATCACTTTTGAAGAAGATGGTATGAAAGTAACCCATAAACTAAAACCTTACCAAGGACCTCGATATACGGATCCAATCGTAGAAAATATGGAAGAAGATACCTTGGATCACCTCTACACTCTGCCTACAGAAAAGTGAACAAACTATAGTAATCCTACTACAGACAACTCGATAAGTTGGTGAAGTATTCAATCTACAGGGGAAGATTTAGAGGTAACTTTTAACCACTAGAAACAATGGAGATATGAGAACTTCTTATGGCGTTGTGCAATTATTAGAGCTTCCAGGTGGATTGGATAAGAGGTTAGAGACTACCCTGTTTATGATGGCACTTCATATTTACATATCTTTCTTATTGAGATGGAGGATAAAGTTGCGTCGGAGAAAATAATTATTGTACTTGATGTTGCGTTAAGATCACCTTCAGCAAGATGGTGGGCCACCCAGAATAGTACTTTATCTTTCTAGGATGAAGTAAAGCTTGTCATCCAACATTGCTTTATTCCCCCCTCACAAGTTACTTATCTGAATCAGGAGAAGGAAGCAAATATTCATACCTCAACTTTGGTAGCATACGATGGGTTTTGTAATCCACAAGAGCATGTTGTGCATTGTATTCAGGTATGCGAATTTGTGCAACTGCCTCTCGAGTTTTGGGTACATAAGTTTATTCACTCGTTGGGAAATGCTCCAACTACTTGGTATATACATGAAAAGGCTCAACAATAGACCGCTTGTTGGGAAATCCCTCAAAAGTGGTTCTGCCAAGACTTCTTATTCTCATGTAAGTCCCCTGAAATCACTCTAGCTTTGAAACAGATTAAGAAAATTCTTTTTACTGATGAATTTAATCCTATACATCCTCCAACCATCTGTCTTGAACATGAAAACCTCATTCATCATGGAATTTACCCATCCCCTGCATGAATACCTCTAACTTTAGTAAAATTTATTAAGACCCAAGAGACCCTGAAAGCCTAAAAGATATTAGGAATTTGACATTTAAAGAATCAAAAGGCACTAGAGTTGTGCACGACACTAAGTCATATGATGTCAATATCTCTTATTATAAACCCTTGAAGTTGTGAAAAATAAACATAGGGAGTGAAACCACCCTAAGCTAGCTTCCATAGGGGATTACTGGGATGAGTAGACTGTGACAGAGATATAGGATTTGTTGCAAGAATATGACGATCTAATCCCTACAATATTCTCATAACTAAAAGGGTATTAAGGGAGATTTAGGGGAGATGAAGAAAGATTTAAATCCCGACTCAAGACCAATTAAACACATGACATGTCATTTGAACCCCAGAGTCAAAGAGAAAGTAAAGAAGGAGATTGATAGGATGTTGGGATTTGGATTGATTTTCCTTGTCGATAAGTCTAAATGGATCACTCATATCATCATACAAACCAATAAAGGTATGGAGGATATATGAGTTTATGTGGAATAAAGAATCCTGAACACTGCTTGTGTACATGAGCTTTTTCCTACCCCCTTTAGCGATGAGGTACTCGATCAAGTAGTAGCAAACAAAGTGTATTCCTTTGCAGATGGTTTTTTTGGATACCACCAGGTTCAAATTGCCAAAGACAAGAAAAATAATACCTTCATGACCAAGTGGGGATCATTTAGCTATAATGTCATTCCTTTTGGGATAAACAATGTTGCAGTTGTGTTCTCTCAAATAGTTATTGCAACATTCCACAAATTCATTCATAAGTTTCTCGAGGTATACCTAGATGATTGGACTATGTATAGCTTACTCAAGGATCACATCAAACTACTATGGATGATGTTGGATCGCTGCAAAAAACTACGTATTTCACTTAATCTAAGACAATGTGTTTTTTGTGTACCCTTTGGGAATCTTCTAGGACATATAGTTTGTAGGGAAGGAGTGCTAGTCGATCCTACAAAGTTGCAGTAATTCTCAATATGCCTCCTCCTACCACTTCCAAATAGTTGTGGACTACTTTGGGCCATATTTTATACTATCGTAGGTTTATTAGGAATTACACAAGTATAATAGCACCTTTGGAACAACTGCTAAAGAAACATGAATAATTTGGTTGGACTCATGACTGTGATAAAGCGTTCAACCTGCTAAAAGAGAAATTGAGTACTGCACCTATTTTAACTTATCCTAAATGGAAAATTGAGTTCCATGTGCACATTGATGCCTCTATGATTGCATTGGGTGCTATTATGGCACAACCATGGGAAGGAAATCTAGATCATCTTGTCTACTTTGCCAACAGAAATCTTTCCCAGGCTCAGTGCAACTATCCTACAACTGAAATGGAAGGTTTGACAATGGTTTCTTCTTTACAAAAGTTTAGACATTATTTGTTAGATACTTGCTAGTTGTTTATCTATTCTGTCTGAGTATGTATCTTCAAATTGTGTGACCCAAGTTTGATGATTGTTCAGGGTTCCAACAAATCCTCTAAAAAACTATCGGCCCTCCTGGTAAACCAAAAGGCAATGCAGCGCACAAGGTGCTCTACATTGTCTCACCCGAGATAGTCTTAATGGGTGGCTACAATACTCATGTGTTTGAATCCTAGGATTGAGTGGGGAATATGAGAACTGTATACTGAGAGTTCTATTATAACTAGTTAATGCAATATACTACCATTTAGGAATAAGAAGTAAATATAACAACTCATTCATTCAGCATATCAAATAACTACTGAAGACAATAAAGGAACACATGTATTTAGTCACATAACACATGTGTTACCATGTTTCACCCCCTCCTGGGCTACGTCCACAAAGATCTGGCTCTTATCTCTTTTATTATAGTAGTTCTAAACTCCAGCGCCATGCACTTTACAACTCTCCTCACTTGGGTTGAGATCTATTGTGAGGCAGACTAGATCGCACCAGGATCCTCATCCTATGATATAACCCTCAATGTATACCCTCCTCAATCCTCTATAGCTCAACATCTTACAAAATTAGGTCATATAGCAAAATATTACATCGCATTCACTTCCTTGTATCTGGTTCTCTATATCAGCAATAACAATAACAAAAACTACTACAACAACGACCCTTCTATGAGACCTAGGAATCTATATTTATATGTTTTTGTCTCTTCATCCATTACATTGCAAAAACCCTAACCCTAACATCGTTAGGTCTTCCATGCATGAGAATGTGCTTCTCTTCCTTCCAGCTGTCACTTTCCTCATGCATGCCTTCTTTCCCAAAATTGCCTTTCTTTCCTCTTTGGCTTTCTTCCAATAGGCCCCCAACACTGACATGTGACTCATCCTGATCCACCTAACCTTTGCTTGCTTCATCGATCTCCCTGGTGATCGCCTGGAACTTCTCCTTGAGCTTATTTGCTTGTGTTTGAGCCTGTGTGGTCTTCTTCTTGAGTGTGTCTATTATCTGGAATGCAATTTCATCATTGATCAATCCTACACACTCTGCCTGGGTCTGTGCCATATATGTCTTGTCTTCCTCTTCCTGTGAAATGACTTCTGCTACGCACTCTTAAAGAGGTTCCATTTGAGGCTGACACTCCTTTTTATGTGTTTGCGCAGTGGTGAGTTATGCTTGTAGTTTCTCCATATCATGCGCCCCTTCGACACACTCCGTCATGGACATTGTATTATGCCTCTGCTTGAGGTCCTGGATAGTTGTCTTGCCTTCCTCTTCCTGTGAAATGACTTCTGCTATGCACTCTTAAAGAGGTTCCATTTGAGGCTGACACTCCTTTTTATGTGTTTGCGCAGTGGTGAGTTATGCTTGTAGTTTCTCCATATCATGCGCCCCTTTGACACACTCCGTCATGGACATTGTATTATGCCTCTGCTTGAGGTCCTGGATAGTTGTTCTTATCCTCTCTTATTCCTTATCCCATTGTTGTACTTGTTGATCCTCTCCTATCTTCATCCAAATCTTTGTTGCATTGTTGAACAAGTTAGATGATGTGCTGACCTGTCTCTCTATATCCTGTAGCTACTCTGTTGCCTCCTGCTTCCTTTGCTCCCTTACCTCTGGTGGAGTGGTAGGTGTGAGATACTCTCGGAGATTGTCGATCTCCTTTTGATATTGATCGATTTCCTGCATAATGTCTTCCTTCTATTCCCTCGTGGGATTTTTCTACAACTCTTGGTCTTTCGTGCTCTAACACATATCTTCGCAAGATTCTATTCTCACCCATTTTGTATAAGTGTCCTACAATCAGTTGATAGTCTACAGCCCGAAATACCAAGTTTTTCTTCTGCATGGTATTGTATTCCTATGGTGCAGTACCTATGCTCAAGTACAGAATGATATCTGCAAAGTATTCATCAGTGATTTGGACTGAAAATAACTGTGCGTCCAACAAGTTGTCCCATAAATTCATCGGTTCTTCTCTGTTTATGACCCTTGATAGGTGGTCAGGTCCTGCATTCAATTTTCCTGTCTTGACTATTACTTCAAAATCAAATCCTTGAAACAGTAGTAACCTTCAACATATTCTCCCCCCCAACACTGGCTTGTTGACTAGGTATTTAAGGATTGAGTGATCTGTGAACATCTTAAAGTGTTTTCCCAATAAGTAATGTATGAACTTCTGAAGTGCGTAGACCATAGTTAGGCCTTCCCTTTCTGTGGTGTTGTCGCTATGTTCTGATTCTGATAGCTTTATGCTCACAAATGCTATAGGGTGATCCAAATATCCCGCTCCTGGCTGCACCAAGATAGCTCCAAGTGCTATGGTTGATGCATCTACATTCACATGGAATGTCTTCTCCCAGTCTAGAAATACTAGTATCGGCATGGTGACCATATTTTCTTTCAGTGAATCCATTCCATGTTGACAGTCATCGTTCCACTGAAACTTTGTATCTTTTCTTAACAGTTTCTCCATTGGTGCGGTAATCTATGTGTACCCTTTCATAAAATTTATGTAGTATCCTGTGTGTCCCAATGTCTTTCTTAGTTGACAGACTATTTTTGGTGATGGCAAGTTAACGATTATTGCAATCTTTACAGGATCTAATAATAAACCTTGTTTGCATACTATATGGCCCAATAGTATCCCAAATGGTGTTCTGAATATACATTTTTTATGTTTAATGATATCTGGCACTGCCTACATATTTCTAACATCATCCATAAGACCTCTACATGGTATTTCAATAAACTATAGACTGTCCAATCGTCCAAGTATACCTCTAGAAACTGGTGGATGAATTCCTTAAATGCAGCAATGACTACTCTAGAAAATATTGCAGGTGCATTTTTCAGTCCAAACAACATGACTGTCTACTGGTAGGATCCCCATTCTATAGAAAACGTGGTCTTATATATGTCTTCCTGTGCTATCTTGACTTGGTGATAGCTTGAAAATCCATCAGTGAATGAGTAAACTTCGTGTCCTCCTACGTTCTCCAACACTTCATCCATGAAAGGTGTAGGGAATGGGTCATGTAGGAATGCATCATTCAAATTCCTCAAGTCAATGCATATCCTTATCCCTCTTTTTTTTTTTCTCCTGAACTACCATTGGGCTTATCCATTCTAATTCTTCCATCGGTTCTATGATTCTGGCTTTGAGCATCCTGTCGATCTCAGCTTTGACTTTCTACTTATATATCGGGTTCAATCTGTATGGTCGTTGTCTGATTGGTATCGCTTCAACTCTGAGTGGTATATTCATTTCTCCTAGATCTCTTGCTATACCCTTCATCTCTGTAAATGTTGTGGGGAACAGGTCATTTTACTCGTGCAGTAACTATGTTATGCTTTCTACTATTTGCTCATCCCATTAATCTCTAATGCTGGCCATTTTGGGATTCTCAATTGTCCCAATGCTGACATTATTTACCTTGATCGGTGCAACAATGAATTATAATTCTATAGATGGGCTCTCTACTTCTCTTTCACCTTCTTCTTCCTCGCTCTAATTATCGTGTGGATCATCTTCATCTGGTGCTTCCTCTTGCATGTGGTAACATGACAACAGTTGTTTGACTGTCTGTTTGTCCCGTTGTTTTTCTTTTGTTATGAGTTCGACTTATGTTTCCTTGATGAATATCACCCCTCTTATATGTTTAAGGGGTTCATCTATGTTGGGGTTTTCACGCTCGAATGAAAAAGTGACTGTAAAATTTTGTTGCAATACCGTCTAGCTTGCAGTTCCTTTGCGTAGTTCCTGGTCTGTATACCAGTTCCCTGGTATGCCCTCTAGGGTGTGTATGAAATGATGATGCCATTCCTCTGGGGGTGCATTTTTCCACAACGTTCTGCACTTCTCCAAGTGTTTCACTAGTGCCCCCTATCCATCATACTTCTTCTGCTTGTTGTTTTTCTGGTCTGCGTAGAACCTTATGCACATTAACCTCTTACATTGGTACCAATATTTGATTGTCTCTTTGTGTGCACCCCACCATCTTGCAGGTGTGGACTTGAGTGTTATATCAAGTGTTAATAGTCTATGATTCTTTAAAAATTCATCTTCCTACTGTGCCAATAATGCTTCTAGATCGTTTATTTCGTGGAAACTATGTGGTTTCCTTATCTTCGTGCCTACCCATGTTACTACGCAGTCTATTCTTGTGCATCTTCTTGTGGAAACTTCATCTAGCCTTTGTTATAAGTTTTCTAAGCCTGTATATGAGTCTGTAGCACATGATGTAATGCTCTTCCAACTGAGTATCCCATATGCAGTTGGGTTTATGTAATCCTCATTGCACGCATTTGTTCTATACAACTGGCTGATTTCTTCTAAGTCTAAGCAAGTTGGTTCTACAAATATTTCCCCTTCTGATGGGTCTAGGGGCACAATGACCCTATATTCTCCTGACTCAAATGTCATTTTTCGTGTTTTTAAATTGATTATGGCCTAATTGTCAAACGCCCAATCCAAACCAAGAAACGCTTGATATGGTGTTGTGTCATCCACTATTTCAATGACTTCAAAGTCTACTTCAGTGCACACTCCATCTAGGTCTACTATCACTCCTTTCAGTCTACCAACTGGTAGGACTCTGTGTTCATTTTCTAGTTTCAATTGAACAGGTGAATATCCTAATGTGGTCTCTCCCATGCATTGCCATGTCTTCTTTCGTAATACATTAACTTCAGATCCTAGATCCAGTATGATATCTCCCATGTTAAAATATTTGATGTTGGCATTTAGTCTGAACTCCCTACTTGTTCTTCTCGTTGTATGTAGGTGTTTTTGTTCTAGTTTTCCTTCTGTCTCTATACTACATATTTCTAATATGTTTTGCAATATTTTGACATATGATGGATCATTCAATACTTTTACACATGATTTCAAAAAACATTTAATTGTACTTACTTGTCCCATGGGTTGCATTTCGTTGGTATGATCCAATAATGGAGGCATCTCATATTCTGGTGCTTCCTTTCTTTGCTGGGCAGTTGACGTCGATGCCATGTCATCCTTCTGAAATTCATGTCTGGCTTGCTTAAATATCTCCTTTTCATTCTACGCATTGAACTACTTCCTTGGTTTGGCATTCTTATTCACCCACCGGTGTTGTATTTTCTCCTGTCGGACTACATAGTTTCCTGTTGTTGTGATGGAAATTCCCTTATGGACTAGAAAATAGGGTTATCTTATGCATGCAGATATGACCGAAAGAAATCTACTTTCTACATTTATCCCCAGACTTAAACCCCATTTATTTTTAGTAAAAACATGGTTAGACCAACATACCTTGTTCCAGGCATTCGATGTTGATCCCTCTTTGCACTTAATCCCTTGTTAGTATCTCTCCTTCCAAAGCTAACCTATATACAAAACAAGCAACAAACTACGCATGCATTTTACCTATAGAATAATGGGTTAGAGATTCAAACATATATTTAATCAATCTATGAAGAACTCATGAATTGGGACGAGAAAAGCATTTCTTTATTACTTTGAATGAATCAACAACTTACAAAATGTCGATACCAGCCACCACTCTGCGAACCTGATCCTGGGATCCTCTTCAAATGTCCTCCAACTTCTTTGCTCTGTATTACTCCTTGCACACGGATGGATAAAGGGTTGGGAAAATAGGAATATAAAATTGAGTAGAGTTTCTTTACTGTATTCTCCTCCTCCAAATGGTAGCCCTACCCCTTATTTTATAGGCTAGAAGAAGCTAGGTATTTGGGTGAACCCTTAGCCATCCATGGCCGGAAGGTTTAGTTAACTCACCCAAAGCTATGTGTTTCATCGTCAAATTTCCTTTTTTCATGCTTCTGAAGGTCCACCCAGGCTGTAGTGGGCCAGTTAGCGTGGACACTATAGAGCCACACAGGTTGTAGTGGGTCAGCTAGCATGGACTTTTAAAAATGGAGTTTTTAAGAAGAGTTGTTCAGTAGTGGCTTGGCAAAGAAGGGCTATGAGATGGCCTGATGCCAGGTAAGCATGTATGGTGCAAATTAGGGTTATAATAGATGCCCCCTAATGTGTGAGGTCAGAAGAGCATCTGATGGCCGAAATACATTACCAATCTTTACTGATGTGTCGAACAAGTGAGCCCAGGAACCAGGAATCAGGAGGCTTCGTCTGAAAAATAACAAATGTCTCACTGAGGCGAGCATACCCATGATTGGGATAGAATAAATGCATGGCTACCAATCAAATACACTATAGATCCATGTCATATAACTATATAAAGTGTAGCCGCGAATAGTACACAACAGAGCTACGTCTCGAAATAAAAAATATATACATGTAGAGTATCCATCTTCTAGAAGTTGATATAGCCTGATGGCTGGAGATGAGGTCTTCAGAGCTCGAGAAACAACTTCAAAATATTCAAAACTTGGGTAGGAATGTAATATGAGTGTACGACTTCACTACCTAGAGGTCTTCAATGGCTCGTCAGTCATGGAATAGAGAATCTTGATGATCAGACTGAAGGCTTCAATGATTTAAAACAAAGACTTAATTAGACATTCAGGATGGCCAGGTATGAGGGCAAGAGACAAACTACAGAGGGGCCAACTCAGGATTGGTGACAAACCTCCCTTGGACAACAGCATGAAAAATGATGAGACTCGAGCAGCATGGCATTAACATAAGTTTATGAGGAAGGAAGCAATGAAAACTCTCCATATGTTTGGAAGAATAACCAAACGGAGGAGGACACGGCTCTATGTAGCGATAAAAGCTTCCTAAGGTCATATTAAATCCCAGGGTTTGATGAAAAAATGGACAGATGTGCTTTATCCAAGGGCGACTCATTATGCTTCCAATAAAGAAAATAATTTTCCCTTCCTCGTTTTTGGGGTATATTTGATTTTTTTTGTCTATTTCAATAATTTTGGAAAAATAATAAAAGAATGTTACGTTACAAAGGAGAATCGAGTGTCGCAAACATACTAGTTCCAAGCGCACAGAACACAGGGATGCTCAGGGAAAAGGGACATATGCAAGAAAAGGACACTCGGGAAAAATCCTCCAGGGGCCAAAGGTGTCAAGACGCAAAGTAAAAGTTCTACAGGGCTTGCGTATAAGGCATGCTTCATATGGTTCAATTGAGAGCAACATGGAGCTGACATTAGGCCAAAGACATAGGTATGCAAATGCAATTTAATAAAACACACAATGGTAACATCCTTCGATGTAAGTTTAACGAGCCCAAAGAAGGTAAGCTCGATGGTTTTTCATATTTAGAGAGTCTGAAAAAGTGTAAAGGGAGACTCCATTGGTGTACCTTTTTCGAAGGTAGTCTAGTCGGCTCGAAAAAGGGGTAAACTAGCACCGACCAGATGTCTATTCAAAACCATTTTAACAAGAGTGGTACAGACAAGATCACTCGGCCATTTTTTCACTTTTAAGGAGTTTGAAAAAAGCTTAACTATGGACTCCATCAGGAATGTTCTTCTGGACCATTTTAACAAGTGTGAAAGAATAAGATCACTCGGTGATCTTTTCAATTTTAGGGAGTTTTAAAAGAGCTTAACTATGGACTCCGTGGGGGTTCCTTTTTCGTAAATTTAGTCCCTCAGGCCTGAAAAAGGGGTAAAATTATACCTGAAGGTACTCTTCTAGAGAACGGAAGTTCCTTAGAGTATACCTTTGATTGTACAATTGACCGTCCGGACCGAAAAAGGGTTAAACTACCGCCGGATAGACGTGACTTCAAATTTCAGTTTAACGAGCGTGAAAGGCCACAAGATCGCTCGACAATATTTTCATGTTTAGAGGGTCTGAAAAGGGTTTAAAAGAGGACCTATAGAGGTTACTTTTCTCAGTTAATCTGGACGAGATCGAAAAGAATAAATGCAGTCTCACCGAATGTTGTTTTCAGATCTCAAAGCAAGCTTGAAAAACAATAAAGTTAGCTCATGATTGACACGTTGTGGGTTGATGCCAGGTATCTCCTCGAGGGAGCAGTATGCTCTGACAAAAACATTGTCTACGATGCCAGGGGTTCTCGAGAGATTTATAGGTATTGTTTCAGTGATACTTTCCATATTACCCTTGGCATAAACAACACGAGTAGCCAAAGGATTGATAGGACAAGACCTATCTCTCGTCATAGTCACAGTGAATTCTCCTGCTTTGTGAGGTAGGAGCATCTCCCACATCAAGCGAGCTAGTGCGGAAGACAATGGACAGCTGGACAAACACCAGCACAAATTTTGAAAACACCTTGAAGTTGTTGCATGATCTTAAATGAACCATTAAGATGAAGCGCACTTGTATATTGTAAATAGACCTTGAGCCTTTAAGCTGTCGTCCTTAGTATATAGACAGCATTTAAAGTAGTTAATGTAGGTAGATAGAAATTTAATTCTAGACTAGACTGTTGTAGAGCGCAAGAGGGAAACGGGATATAGACACCCTCATTGTGCATTGTAACATTATGAAGCAACATTGTTGAAGAGAGCAAGAGCATGCAGAGAGTTGTGTAAGAACACCCATGTACAAACATTTGAATTAATAGAAGAGTTCTAATTCAAATTCATGGCTATGTGTTGTTCTTTGTGTATTGATGCTTAATGGTGTGCTCATGAATGTTTGCTTCCAGTTATACATTTGCTTTTATATGCTGTGTATATGATTTCATGTTTGAATTGAAGTCTGAGAGGAAGAAGGAATGAGTTTCAATTGTTTCTCTACTTGATCTAGAGAATTCCTACAAGGAGTGCAGTTGAAGTGTCCACAAGGAGTGCGTTGATAGAGGATTCAGATAAAGGTAACTTTTGTTCTCATTCACCCGAAGTGCAGACAGTTACAAGAGCCGTGCAAGGAGTGCACAGGCCAAGTGAAGTTCAGGGTTGCAAACCTAAGCGAGAGTTGAAGGACTGCTACTGCAGGTGTGTGCAGAGTCGAAGTATTCAAGCACTTGAAAGTGTTTGAAGGTTGCCGCAAGGAGTGCGAGCAAAAGGGGTTCTTTCTGAGGATGTGAAGCTGGGTGAAAATCTCAGGAGGTATAGAACCTTTGAGTCATCACCAAGGGAAGCACAGGGAGTTGGTGCCATGAATATTCAAGAAGCATCGAGAGTTGCGCACAGGAGGGCAAGTTCCATAGAGGAACAGTTAGTCATTTAGCAGGAATCATCGAAGAAGAAAAAAACGATCGGTATTCTCCAAGGAGAATTCGCGATAATCCGTGGGCCGTTAGATCTCCCAGAAGTGCAGGGAAGATACGAAGGCGTATTTTCTAAATATTAAAATCTCAGGAGGGGCAGAGTCGTTGATCCGAGCCATAGGGGCCGTCGGATTTACACGTGAAATCGTGTATCGGGGTTTTGTGGATCGAAACTCCAAAACGTTGCAACGGAAATCGCAAAATCGCGACACACGATATCCCAACGGGTATGAGATTTGTGTGTGGGCCACAGCGGAGTCGACGAGTGGAAGAGAGGTGGCATGAGCTATCGGAGTTTCGCAGCGAGAAGTGCCGAAAACATTTCATCAGGATTCGTGATACCGCGAACCCCGAAATGCCGATGGAGTGAAGCGGCGATTGAATAGTCAACTCACACGTGTGTTGGAGTTTTGGTGCATCGGGCATCGGGAATCGGGGATACAATTTGTTTGGCATTGTGAGTGGTGAAATTGCAATAGAAGAAGTCTCGATAGGGCAAAGGAAGGGTCAGCATTGAATTGTATCGGGTCTCGGGGATTCGAGAGTGCAGCGCTCGACCACTGACCTCGCGAAGTCGCGAAGTCCGATTCCTCGATAAGTAAAGAGAGGGGGATCACGCAAAGAGCTCTGTGGGTGCAGATTTCCCGATAGGGAAACAGAAGGACTGGTTAGTGTTCTTCGAGCTAAGGAAAGAGAAGATCCTGTGAGCAGGCGCGACTGCGTCAGTTTAGTATCAGAGCACAGAAAGATTCTTTTCTTTCTATAGAAGAGAAAGGGAATTTACTATGCCACCAAGAGGAGATAGACAATCACCCGATCCAGAGGATAGGAAAGCACAATGAAGAAGAGGCAGGCAGATGACAGATCCAGTCATGGAGAGACAAATGCGTGATCTCCGAGCAAGACTCGAAGACATGGAGATAGCACAAAGACGCACAGCCAGTGCAAGGGATCTCAGTGATTCCGAAAGTGAGATTGAGGCTAAACGTGAAGAAGAAGTTGCAGTCGAAGATTCATCAAACGAGCGTTTGATAAAAGCTATTGCCAGGATGGGTGCAAGAGAAAATATGGACATTCCAGTTTACGAGGGAAACTTGGATGCAGAGGAGCTTCTAGATTGGATTAGAGCTGTAGATACATACTTCGACTATGAAGATGTTGAAGAAGATAATAAAGTCAAGCATGCTATCACATGCTTGAAAGGACATGCAGCATTGTAGTGGGATGAACTACAATCTGATAGACGCTGCAAGGGCAAGCAGAAGATCAAGAGCTGGGACAGAATGATCGTGAGGATAAAGGAGAAATTCATCCCCAGGGATTATCAAATTCCTCAGAATACACTGAGGAATTCTATAAACTGAACATCAAGGTAGGTCATCGGGAGAGCGATGATGAAAAAGTTGCCAGATATATGAATGGCCTGAGATATGATATCCAGGATGAGATGAGCATGGTTACCATCCGAACAGTGGAAGATGCTTATCAGATGGCTCTGAAAGCTGAGGAGAAGCTAAGCTGAAAACAGAGTCAGAGGGGTCAAGGCAGAAGTCAACCCAGAGGCAAAGTGGTTTCCCAGGACAAATATTAGAAGCTCAAGGAGGAATGGAAGAAACCTCAAACTTGTACAGAGAGAGGTGGAACCTCACAGAGAGGGCCATATGTTGAACAAAGAGGACAGCATAATGAACAGAGGGAAGATTATGCTGACAACAACATTTTTCCTCGTACTAGAGGTAGAGGAAGAGGAAGAGTTGGAGTCATTACATGCTTCACATGCGGGAATAATGGGCACAAGTCTTACGAGTGTCTAGAGAAAAATAAGGACATTGGAGAAGCTCACATCACCGAGGCGTAGAGGCGGGATGTTGAGGCAGAAGATCGTTGATCATGCGAAAAGTCCTTTTGACACCCGAGAAGGAGGTGGAGAGTTCAGTCCAAAGGACCAGATTTTTCAGGACTGCTTGCAAGACCAAGGACAGGGTATGCAAGGTCATCATCGACAGTGGTATCATGGATAACCTCATATCTACAGAGATGGTAGAGAAGATGGAGTTGGAGATGACTGATCATCCAAGCCCATACAGAGTTTCATGGCTACAAAAAGGACACCAAGTAACTGTTACTAAACAATGCTTGGTTGAATTCAAGATAGGAGGATATAATGATAAGATCTTGTGTGATGTTATTCCCATGGATGTTTGTCATCTTTTGCTAGGTAGACCATGGAAATATGACAAGAATGTGATTCATGATGGGAGAATGAACACATACACCCTGGAGAAGAATGGGAGGACACACATGTTTCTTCCAATTAAGGATAAGGAGGTGAAGCCGGAAGT
Organism: Picea engelmannii; assembly: GCA_009831015.1. Taxonomy (NCBI): domain Eukaryota; kingdom Viridiplantae; phylum Streptophyta; class Pinopsida; order Pinales; family Pinaceae; genus Picea; species Picea engelmannii. The sequence continues at coordinate 18,373 of ML787872.1, read as the reverse complement.
AAGCAACACAATACTTCTCATGACTGGGAAGGAACTCCTTAATGAGGTTAAGAAGGAGGAGGATCCACAATTCTTTGTGGTCAGAAAGCCGAAGATTATTCTGACTAGCACAAGAGTGGATGATTTACCAGATGAATTTCAAGAACTGCTGGAAGAGTTCACTGACATCATAGTGGATGAACTACCTTGTTCGTTGCCACCGATCAAGAGTGTGAGTCGTCATATTGACCTCATACCAGGAGCCAGTTTTCCAAACAAAGTTGCGTACATATTGACGCCGCAAGAGAATGAAGAGGTTAAAAGGTAGGTCCAGGAGCTAGTGGACAAAGGTTTGGTCATGGAAAGCTTGAGTCCATGTGTTGTTCCAACGGTACTCAGTCCAAAGAAAGAAGGAGGTTGGAGGATGTGTACTGACTCAAGGGAAATAAATAAAATAACCATCAGGTACAAATTTCCATTTCCGAGGATGGATGATCTGATGGATTGCTTGAGTGGAGCAAAATACTTTTCAAAGATTGATTTGAAAAGCGGATATCACCAGATTCGCATGAGAGAAGGCGATGAATGGAAGACAACATTCAAAACCAACGAAGGGTTGTATGAATGGCTTGTTATGTTGTTTGTCTTAACAAATGCTCCAAGTACCTTTATGAGGTTGATGAACGAAGTCCTGAGGGAGTTCATTGGAAAATTTGTCATTGTATATTTGGATGACATACTGATTTACAGTAAAACAGTGGCAGAGCATCTGGAGCATTTGGCTACAGTGATGCAGAGACTACAGCAGGAGAAGCTATTGATAAACATGGAGAAGTCCTCATTCATGAAGACATAGCTCATTTACTTGGGGTTTGTTATTTCAGTGAATGAGTTGAGGATGGATCCAGACAAGGTGAAAGTGATTAAGAATTGGCCATCACCAAAGAATATATTTGAGGTGAGAGGTTTTCACGGGTTGGCTAGTTTCTATCGAAAGTTCATTAGGAATTTCAGTGGAATCAGTGAAGAAATGATGGATACAGTGAAGAAGTGGCATAAGTATTTTCACTGGATAGCAGAGGCTGAAAATAGCTTCAATCTGTTGAAGAGGAAGATTATGGAACAACCAGTTTTGGTGTTGCCAGATTTCCTGAAGACATTTCAGGTGAAATGTGATGCAAGTGGATTTACAATCGGGGCAGCCTTGAGTCAAGAAGATAGACCAATCGCATATTTCAGTGAGAAGCTGAACGAGGTGAAATTGAAGTATTCCACTTATGATAAGGAGTTTTATGCTATCATACAGGCATTGAAGAAATGGAGGCATTACTTAATCCCGAAAGAATTTGTATTGTACAGTGATAATCATGCACTACAGTTTGTGACTCAACAAGAGAAGTTGAATCAGAAACACGTCAAATGGGTTGAGTATATGCAGAATTTCACTTTTGTGATAAAACATATTTCTGGTACTGCTAACAAAGTTGTTGATGCTTTGAGCAAGAAGTGTTTGCTGTTGGAAGAGTTCCAAGTCAAAACGTTGGGTTTTAATGATCTCAGGGACATGTACGCTGATGATCAGGATTTTAAAGAAGCGCATGAAGCAGCCGAGAATCCAGTTCTCAGAGACAGAAGCCAATGGGCCGAATACATGATCCAGGAAGGATTGTTGTTTAGAGGAAATCGACCGTGTATTCCGAAATTCTCCATGAGGGAGAACTTGTTAAAGGAGAAACACAGTGGAGGATTGGCAGGGCACTTTGGCCATGACAAAACATTTGTGAAGCTGAATGAGTCATATTTTTGGCCGAGAATGCGAGCAGAGGTCAAGATATTCATGGAACGATGTAGAATTTGCTAGCATTCGAAGGGAAGAAAGAAAAATGCAGTGTTTTATCAACCATTGCCCATAACAGAGAGGCCATGGGATGCGATTATCATGGATTTTGTATTGGGGTTTCCAAGGAAACAAAGAGGTGTTGATTCAATCTTTGTGGTAGTGGATATATTTTTCAAGATGTCACACTTTATCCCATGTCAAAAAACTAGTGACGCGACTCACATCGCGAACCTGTTTTTCAAAGAGGTCATTCGACTTCATGGATTGCCGAGGAGCATTGTTTCAGATCGAGACACTAAATTCATAGGGCATTTTTGGAGGACCTTATGGAAGAAGCTGGGAACTAACTTGGCATTTAGTTCAACATATCATCCTCAGATGGATGGACAGACAGAAGTGGTCAACAGAAGTCTGGGAGACTTGCTGAGAAGCTTGGTGATAGAGCACCACAGCCAGTGGGACAACATATTACCACAGGCAGAGTTTGTGTATAATGACTCAGTGAATCAGAGTATAGGGAAAAGTCCATTTTAGGTTGTCTATGGGATGCAACCAAGAGGAATTTCTGAACTGAGGGATTCAGAATAGACTGCGACTAGGAGCGCTAGTGCAGAAGAATTCCCTGAGGCGATGAAAGAACTTCACAGCCAGGTGAAGGAGCAACTGCTGGATTCAAGCCAGGAATATAAACGCAGAGCCGATCAGCATAGAAGAAAAATTTTTTTTGAGGGTGGTGATCTGGTTCTAGCACATTTGAGGAAAGAGAGGTTCCCGAGAAGAACATATAATAAGCTGAAGATGAAGAAAATTGGACCCTGCAAAGTCTTGAAGAAATATGGGGCGAATGCTTACGAGATTGAATTACCCAATGGGATCGAAATATCTCCGATATTTAATATCTCAGATTTGTACCCATATAGAGATGGGGAAGCGGATACTGGAACTGAGCAGCCAATGATCCAGTGGCAGAAGAAAATGCTAGTTGCAGAGAAGCCACAGATGGAGCGCATACTGGACAAACAGATTGGCAAAAGGACCAGGCGAAAGCAGTACTTCGAGTATCTGGTCAAGTGGAAGAACCATCCAGTTGAAGATGCTAGCTAGGAGACTAAAGCAGAGATACATAAGCATGGACAGATCGTGCAGGAGCTCATGGACAGGAGCCCATGAAATTTTTCAAGCGAGGGAGTATGATGCAGGAGCATCTCCTACATCAAGCGAGCCAGTGCGGAAGACAATGGACAGTTGGACAAACGCCAACACAAATTTTGAAAACACCTTGAAGTTGTTATGTGATCTTAAATGAACCATTAAGATGAAGCACACTTGTATATTGTAAATGGACCTTGAGCCTTTAATATCTCGTCCTTAGTAGATAGACGGAATTTAAAGTAGTTAATGCAGGTAGATAGAAATTTAATTCTAGACTAGACTGTTGTAGAGCGCAAGAGGGAAACGGGATATAGACACCCTCATTGTGCATTGTAACATTATGAAGCAACATTGTTGAAGAGAGCAAGAGCATGCAGAGAGTTGTGTAAGAACACCCATGTACAGGCATTTGAATTAACAGAAGAGTTCTGATTCAAATTCATGGCTATGTGTTGTTCTCTGTGTATTGATGCTTAATGGTGTGCTCATGAATGTTTGCTTCCAGTTATACATTTGCTTTTATATGCTGTGTATATGATTTCATGTTTGAATTGAAGTCTGAGAGGAAGAAGGAATGAGTTTCAATTGTTTCTCTATTTGAGCTAGAGAATTCCTACAAGGAGTGCAGTTGAAATGTCCGCAAGGAGTGCGTTGATAGAGGATTCAAATAGAGGTAACTTTTGTTCTCATTCACCCGAAGTGCAGACAGTTACAGGAGCCATGCAAGGAGTTCACAGGCCAAGTGAAGTTCAGGGTTGCAAACCTGAGCGAGATTTGAGGGACTGCTGCTGCAGGTGTGCACAGAGTCGAAGTATTCAAGCACTTGAAAGTGTTTGAAGGTTGCCGCAAGGAGTGTGAGCAAAAGGGGTTCTTTCTGAGGATTTGAAGCCGGGTGAAAATCTCAGGAGGTATAGAACCTTTGAGTCATCACCAAGAGAAGCACAGGGATTTGGTGCCATGAAGATTCAAGAAGTGTCGAGAGTTGTGCGCAGGAGGGCAAGTTCCGCAGAGGAACAGTAGTCATTTTGCAGGAATCATCGAAGAAAAAAACAAACAGTCGGTATTCTCCGAGGAGAATTCGCGATAATCTGTGGGTGATTGAATAGTCAACTCTCACGTGTGTCGGAGTTTCGGTGCATCGGGCATCAGGAGTCGGGGATACAAGTTGTTTGGCATCGCGAGTGGCGAAATCGCGATAGAAGAAGTCCCGACAGGGCAAAGGAAGGGTCAACGTTGACTTGTATCGGGTCTCGGGGATTCGAGAGTGCAGCACTCGACCACTGACCTCGCGAAGTCGCAAAGTCCGATTCCCTGATAAGTAAAGAGAGGGGGATTGCACGAAGATTTCTATCAGTGCAGATTTCCCGATAGGGAAACAGAATGACCGGTTAGTGTTCTTCGGGCAAAGGAAAGAGAAGATCCTATGAGCAGGCGTGCCTGTGCGCGCGACTGCGTCACTTCGATTCGGCTTAACTCTAGGAGGAAGTATGATCTGTGATGAATATATTCCCAGGGTTTGTCCAGACTAGTCATTTCTTCGATTCCTACTTCATCAGAGGAAAATACTAAGTCTAATGAATCGGTGTCAGGGAGAGAAACTTGAGCCCAAATAGGCTCTAGTAGAGGATCTAACTCTTGTACAAGAGTCAGATCGGGCTTAGCTGAAGCTTGCTGGACTAAAGAGTACGCTACTTCAGATGTGGAAAAGGGCATGGACATGCCGGGGTTCCCTATCCCATCCATCATGGCTGATGGGGAAGGAAGTATCCATAGATCTTTGAAGTAAGGCATACAGAACGATGAAACTTGAAAAATCTCAACTTTATGGGGACTGGATATCACTTTGAGGGGGCAGGTAGTCGAAGGTACCCATCAAATATTGGCACAAACCCACCCCTATGTTAACCACCCTTGGTTGAGGATTATCAATCATTGGGACCATGGATGCCCCCAGTAAAGGGTCAGGTCTGGAGAAAGACAATTGATCGATGGTCACAATCTAGCCCTCGTGTGGAAACAACAAGATCCAAAAAACTGTACCAACCACGGCTTGCATGGCATAAGTCCAAATCCTTCCTAACAAAAGATTATATTTGAGGGGAGTGTCGACTACTACTACCTCAACGCACATGATTTTCCCTCCTAACTGCATGGGGAAAGAGGGAATGATACCATGTGGTCGAAATGACGGACCATCAAAAGTAGTGAGGAGAGTACGTGACAGAGACAAAATGGGCTAGTCAATGGCCTTCCAACATGCCAATGACATAACGCATGTCGAGGCTCCCTCATCAACCATCGTGCAGAAGATATTCCTTGTAAACGTTTTTATGGGATGAGCCACTACTATCTGAAACACTACATGATAAGGTAGACAAGGTTTTAAGTCGGTTGTATCTAGCATGATTGTACCTGGATTACAAGTCTCGGTAGATCCTAAAGATGTTAACAAAGCTTTCCTCTAGGAAGGGAAGCTTTGGAGGACCTCCAAAGCAGACATCACATAAGGGGTTTGTGATAAATTTTCCACCACAGAATAGTTTTGGGCTGCCCTTGCATTGGGGTTGTGAGAAGCTCTCTTGAACACACCTTTGGGGATGCATGTCATTGTTTCACCCAATGTATTCTCAATCTGTAGAGGAAGATATGGGAGTTCATCTTATTTTCCCTTCTCAGAAGTGTTGGGTTGACCATAGTCATGTGTTCTAGTCGATAGAAAAGCATTATCCTTCACCATATATACATTCGTGGATGTGGGGTTATTCGAAGATGGAGGGGATCCTTAACTGCCCCCTTCTGTGCTTGTAGAGGATTGAGTTAGATTTTTCCCATGTTGAAATGGTTTAGTTAACATGGCAGGTTGTTGTTGTGTCACAAACTTTTGGGCCTCTACAAGCCAAGGATATAGGTGGGTTGGGTGGTCTTCCATGCATAGGTTGCATGAATACCTCGCCTTTCGTTTTTCAGTATTTCCCTTGCCAGCATTATCGATGGGTTTCTTATCCCCCTTACCCTTCTTTCATTGTTTTTTCTTTCCTTCAGGCTGCTGGGTGGCCTTTGGATTAGTCGATTTCATTGTGTGTACATCCGACATTTTGGTAGGGGGAACAGCCAAGGAAGTAGTTTGGTTGGCCGATGTATGTTGTATAGATAACTATTGCAATTGTTGTGTTAGTTGCTCAATGGGTTTTGTTTGTGCTAAATCAACAATACCATCAACATGTGGTCTAGCTCTCTATATAGTTTTATCAAGTATTAAGCGTGGTGCATCTGGTAAGATCTCGTATAAAATAATGGATTGAGAATAGATTAGCTCAAGTTGTTGAGCTCTCATGATGGCATCTTCTTCAAAAAAACTCCCTAACGTCGCGATGTCTTTGGATAACTGTGGGACCAAACACTTAAGGAGCCACTCTCGCAGGAATGCTGGTGTGACTGATACCTTAATTAAACTCTTCCTATGTCGCCATTCTCGAATGTGATTGGAGATATGGTCTACTTTTGTCTGTGAGAAATTGGCCAGCAATTATGTACCAGCATCGTATCTCACCAGTAATTGGAAATGGTTTAGGAAATCCATAGCCAATTCACCGAAGGAAGAGTATCTTGAGTGATCAAGCTCAATGTACCATTTCGTGACACTCCCAATGAGAGTGCATTGAAACAATCGCAACTATACGGAGTCATCTTTCATCGAGTTGGATGAGCACCAAAGATGAAAAGTAGTCACATGATCGCCTGGATCTTCGTTAGGCTTAGCCTCGAAATTTGGTATGTCCGAAGGCAACTTCGTCAGCATAGGAGGCCAATGTGGATCATGATAGATAAGGTCATTCAACAACCATGTCAAGTCTGGAAAATGCAAGGTTTCCAGGAAAGGTAGCTTGGGTTGTTGGTGATAACCGGGGAGAAAGGGGCCTATAGTTTGACTGGCACCAGGTTGCTAGGAAAAATTCGGAAGTGGGCCTGGGTTCTGGTAAAAACCATGGCCATGACCAGTGTACAGATTTTGTGTGTGAGGAGAAATCATTGGTTGATTCCCAAAATAGGACATAGATGGGTGGGCATGCATGACATTCGTAGGAATTTGGAAAGAGTTGCCCCATGTTGGTCCCGGAGCGATAGGCATGGTGTGTTATCCGGGGTTCCGTTGATTATGAGAATAATTACCCCAAATCGGCATTCCTGATGAGGGAATGGATCCCTGCCAAGAATTCTAAGGCCCTGATGTGGAAGAATTTCCTCGGTGTGCCCCCTGTGCAAGAATAGTACCCTGCATAGGAATAGACTGTCTAAAACTGGGAATGCCCCTAGTCGGGACAGCATCTAACGAGAAGGCATTGTTACCAAATGCATTGAACAAAGAAAATGGTGTCGAACCGATCAGCATATTATGAAAAGGTGGTCCTTGACTCCCTGCTCCAAATAAACCATGGTGTGTAGGTGGCCCGACGGATGGCTGGTGTGCACCACCGAGCGAAGGGGACGAAGGCGGTATATGAACTCCTTCATAAGGGAAAACGTTAAAAGGAGAAGTAGTGCCCCCTATGTGACCTTGCAGAGGAGCATTAGAGCTCCTTTCCCCCAAACCTAAAGTCTGTGAAGTGGAGAAGGAAAGTACAATACTTGTACTTGAAATAGGCATCACGTATGAGAATGGAGGGCCTGTCACACTGGTGACAGTGGGTTAGGAGGTGGAAACACTCCTGTGGTGACAACTGTAGTGGGAAGTGATGAGTTCCCAGAAGTAGTAACAACATTTGTTTCCATTGCTACGTGCAACACTGTCTGGCACTCGTAAGGATAAATTGGTACGATGAGGGGTGCTGAGAGATCAGTGATTGGGGTTTCAACCGGGCCAAAAGATTTCTCTCCAAGGTCCAAAATGGTTGATTCCTCTAGATGTTGGTCAAGCACAATTTCGTGTGACCTGGTCGCTTCAAAAGACCCTTGTTGGTCTAGCTTTCGCCTTGGTGGTGGTGGGGGCGGCTCCAGTGTAACCGACAACAGGACCAGAAGCCTTCATGACTGGCAGAGCTTGTGATCCTCCACTATATGAGAAGATCAAAAGACATGCTAGGGTTATCTATTCGTTCAAAAACAATCACACACTAAAATTTCCTATAAGATAAGACAGGAAAACACTAACTAATTGGAAGAACAGTTACAACAACCAACACTAGAGAAACTTACTGGCGCAAGTGCAACTCAAACACAGAAGCACCCTCTGAGTATACTCTACAAATCGTGGCCTGATGTCTGTCCTAGGTATCGTGGTATACCCCCACACTCACCTGTGTAAGTCCCTAAAAAGATGGGAAACTAGGTTTCCAGCGCACGAACAACCACTAGGTGGGTACAATCGAAAGTCGGGTAGACCACAATGAGCAGGGTATCGAGCCAGAAACCTATCAAGGGAATCAAGAGCAAGTGGTCTGGAAGATAACTGAGGACCTCGAATGGATTTGAGACCCATGAAGCTCTGTGGAAAATGAAATCGACGGAATCCCAAAACAAGCCCTCTATATGTGTTCTCCACTACGATTGGTCCAGCTTTGGAGGGGTTATCTCCACTACCTTTCCACACGCGACCTCATTTTTATCCCCTGTGTTAGAGGGGGGTCCTAGATAACTTTCAAAATACTGAACTTTGACACTCCCTAACTCATACTCCAATGTTTGATTTAAATGGCCTTGAAGAGTTTTCTCTCCAACCTAATTCAAGGCCCTAATCCTGAACTAGTTGATTGACCCTATAAACATAAAAGTCTAATGAATTTTAGATTTAGTGTTAATTTTATAGCTTGTCTTATGTCAAAGGTTATAAAAATGAAACTAGTGATGTTTTAACGACGAAAAGTAAAAATGAAAAGAAAGCTGGAAACAAAAACCTTTACTTTATGCAAATTCTAGACAACTTTTAAAATTTGAAAAAAAATTCTAAGATCTTTGAAAAGCAAACTCGAAAAGAATTTCACTCGACTACGAGCTACTTATGATCTAAGCAAATTGCAAAGAACTTATGAAAGAAAAGACTTTTCCCTAGTTACTTAATGCAAAACAACACTTTTCAACCAAACTAAGAAATAAAGTATTTTTGTTTTTTCTATTTGAATGCTTATAAATAAAAAAGGAAAAATATCAAACAAGTCAAAAACCAAGAAAACAAATTCTGGCCTAAATGCAGATTGCAAAGAATCACCTCAAAAATCACAAACTAGCAACTTATCAAAGGACTCTCACACTTGTCTAAAAACCCTATAAAAGAAACAATTTCATGAAAACTTCTAAATGAAAAAAGAAAGCTATGGCTGAGATCAAACCTAAGCTACTAACTGTTATGACAGAGATTCTAGATCCTGAGAGGAAWAACTCKTGTTAAGGGAAAAGATGAYTGCCTTTCCTTCCACAAAAACTATCMTCCACAAGCACAYTGYTGACAGCTCAATARCAAGYRTGTGCAYGCGAGYTGTGTAGTGTCAGAGGGCGTGTACACAYGTGTTGGCCTTATACARGCCAYGTGTACCTCTAAAACTATGAAAAAAATAAAAAACAGRMAATCCAAACCAAGCAGAGACCTCTGGTACTGAGAACCAGGATCTCTTGAAGGCTCAGACACTCTCTTTAACAAAAAGAAAAGAAAACAATGCAAGGAAAACAAAAATGTAAAACAAACCAATCTGAAATGACACCTAAGCTATGGAATGCAATCAACCAAGACTTAGAAAAAGTTCCAGAAAACCCCTGAGAATGACTAATTCTGACAGGGAAGAGGATGACTGCCTCAAAAATTTTCTGGAAGACTACACGCTACTGTTACTTCCTCAGCTAGCATGTACATGCTAGTTGTAAGAGAGTAGGGCATGGGTACACGTGTGTAGACCTTCTATAGGCCATGTGTACCTCTATGGGTCTTGTTAAAAAAAAAGATACAGTCAAGCAAAGAACAGAGATGACTGGTATGGAAAACTAGAATCTCTGTTTAACTAAGACTGTGTAGAAACTTTAAAAACGGGAAAGAAAGCCAATTTTTAAAACTACCCAAAAAAAAATACTCCAAAGAACCCTAGAGACTTCCCCAGTATGGTCGCCAATTCTGTTGTGAGGGAAATTCCCTTACGGACTAGCAAATAGGGTTATCTTATGCATGCATATATGACCGAAAGAAATCTACTTTCTACCTTTATTGCCAGACTTAAACCCCATTTCTTTTCAGTAAAAACATGGTTAGACCAACATACCTCATTCCAGGCATTCAATGTCGATCCCTCTTTGCACTTGATTCCTTGTTAGTATCTCTCCTTCTAAAGCTAGCCTGTATACAAAACAAGCAACAAACTACACATGCATTTTACCTATAGAATAATGGGTTAGAGATTCAAACATATATTTAATCAATCTATGAAGAACTCATGAATTGGGATGGGAAAATCATTTCTCTATTAATTTGAATGAATCAACAACTTACAAAATGTCGATACCGGCCACGGCTCTGCAAACCTAATCCTGGGCTCCTCTTCAAATGTCCTCCAACTTATTTTCTTTGTATTACTCCTTGCACATGGATGGCTAAAGGGTTGGAACAATAGGAATATAAAATTGAGTAGAGTTTCTTTACTATATTCTCCTCCTCCAAATGGTACCCCTACCCCTTCTTTTATAGGTTAGAAGAATTTAGGTATTTGGGCGAACCCTCGGCCATGCATGGCTGGAAGGTTCAGTTAACTCACCCAAAGCTATGTGTTTCATCGTCAACTTTCCTTTTTTTGTGCTTCTGAAGGTCCACATCGGCTGTAGTGAGCCAGCTAGCATGGACACTATATATCCACATGGGCTGTAGTAGGTCAACTAGCATGGACTTTTAAAAATGGATTTTTTAAGAAGAGTTGGTCAGTAGTGGCTTGGCAAAGAAGGGCTATGAGATGGCCCGATGCCAGGTAAGCATGTATGGTGCAAATTAGGGTTATAACACATGTTCTAGCTCCTCCGCAAGTAACTATGTTGGTGTTCCTTCCTTCATCCCTTGCTTCGGCTGAAATCCACTGAACATTATAGTTATTCTGGTTCCTCTTTTCCTAGATTTTTACTAGTAGTGTCGAACATTCTTCTGTATCATGGTCTGATGTGCGATAATACATACAAGTTGTTGGTGGAAGTGGACATTCTCTTGCATAATGTCCCAGTTGTTGACACTTGTGGCATACCACTGGTCCTCTACCTCTTCCAAAACCTCCTCTTGCTTGTCCTTCACCTTTGTAGCCTGCTTGATCTCCTCTCGGCGCATTATACTGAGGCGCCTGATTATAATACATGGTATTGTATTGAGGTTTTGTTGTGTTGTACTATGGTTGTATGGTATTATATGGTTGTTGCGCGGTATTATACCATTGTTGCATAGTTTTGTATGGGGCTGGAACGTGTTTAAATTGTGGTGTGGCTTGCCCAGTCATCATTTCTTCCTGCACTCTATATGCATCTGATGTCCTCTCTTGCATCAAATCCATAGTTCTACAATCTTTGTCATCATGACCCATTGACTTACAAAAGTTGCAATATGAACTCTTTGGGACTGTCTAGTATTTTTGCATCATTGGGCAGTGATATGGATTGTGGCCTAGTTTCTTACAAATTTTGCACCATAGTCCTCCTGTTGGTAACGGATTTAGCATTCCTTTTTCCATATACTGCGCGAATGTTGGACATTTGTTCTTGTGGTGTTCTTCTGTTCTGCATGTAGTACACCGAAAGGCTTTTCTTTTGTCCTTACTTTTATTATGGTTTAGCTAGAACATTAAGTTCTTCAAATCCTCCTTCAGTTATTCGATGGATGGATCCATCTGCTAATACTAGTTTTCTTCCAATTGCAGGGCTGCCTGCAGAGCCTCTACCTACGTCTGAAACTTTTGTTGTCGCAATGGGTATTTTAAGTGTGGTAGCAATGAATTTATGAACAGGTGCCTGTGTTGCATATCAGTCATGAGATATTTCAACTTTCCCTTCGATCGCTGGAATCTCTAGTCAATTTCCCATACAGATTCTCTCGGTTTCTGTCTAATTTCGATCATCTCGTTCATGTTCTGATCTTTTGAACTTGGCTTCTGGAACTCGTTTATCAACAATTTCTTGATGTCTGCAATTTTTCTGGTTGTCTCTGGTGGGTTGTTTGTAGCTAAACTCATATACCAATCCAATGCACAATCCCTTAGTGTAATCGCTACCTGTGCCAATTTAGTATCTTCGTCTGTGATATGTTTTTCTTCCCAAATCTTATCACATATGAACAAATGTTTTTTTGGGTCTTCCGATTCTTCTCCTTTAAATTCTAGTAATCTAATGGTGGGATCGTGTCTTGCCATTCTAAACGTTGAACTACTACCTCTGTGTTGTGTATATACTTGACTAGTGCTGCCTGAACTGGCTCCTCTAGTTGTTGTTACTTGTGTAGATGTAATTCTTGTTGTCTTTCTTCTCCTAAAATTCGGTTGTCTAAACAATGGTGTTCTCTTTGGTGTATTAGTCACACATGGGTTTATGGGCTCCACACTGACATTAATATGGATAGCATTGTTTCCTTCTCTTCCCTCTCTTGGACCTCTCATCTTCCTATCATATGTTGCACGCATGATTTTCTTAACTGATCCATAGCTCGGAGATCCTCTACCTCTTCCTCGTCACTCGCCAAGCCTTCCCTCGCGAATATGGCTCTCTTATTGGTATTCACCTTGTACTGGTAGGGTACTCTACTACACGTATTTCTAGCTTTCACCATGATCTACTTGATCTGGTCGTCATCCATCATGATTGGGTCCAAGGTTTCCTCCTTCTTTCCCTTATCCTTTCCTCCTTCCATTTCTCCTCTTTCTGTCAGTGCTTCCCCCCTTCCCCCATGCAAGTAGGGAAGTTTAGTTGTCTAATTCCATCATCTTTACCTCTTTATTGTATAGTAGTATCTTAATAGAAGTATACAACGATCTAATGTACCTTCCTCGAGGTCTACGTAGAAACTCTTTCTCCATTGCATTATATGACTTCACTGTATCTACTCCAAACTTTGTTATAAATCCTACCACAATACTATCGAGCCAAAAATCTACTATGTGGGTGAATTTGTTGTTCACCTGCAGTAACTGCTCGATTGGTACTGGAGTCCACTCTAACTGTTGGAACTGTTTCGTTGCATGGTTATCCTTCAACCTTAGTATCAAATCCTACAATAAGTGTGGAAAATCACAGAAAAAGACTTCATGCAAATCAGTAAACACATATTTATCAAGATATTTGTGGGGTGTTACTCTAGGGTTTCTATTATCTTTCTGTGCAAACTCCATCTCTTTTGTCCTTATCCAACTTCCGATATCTGCTTTTGTGCAATTCCACGATCTCAACATCCCATTCTAGTGGCTCATTTCTTTCTTCTTTTCTTTGTCTTCTTTAATATTCTCTTGATCAACCTGTCTAATCTACTCAATCCTCTACTCTTCCTACCAACGTCAACAGAACCATTTGTTGGTTATTATTCTATTATTTCTAAGTATGTATCTTCATCTTGAGTGACCTAGGGTTCATGTCTGTTTGGGGTTACAACAAAGCCTCTAAAACTATCGGCTCTCCTGGTAAACCAGAAGGCAACACAACGCATAGGGTGCTCTATGTCGTCTCACCCGAGATAGTATTAATGGGTGGCTGCAATAATCATGTGTTTGCAACATAGGATTGAGTAGGGAATCTGAGAACTGTATACTGAGAGTTCTATTAAAATTGGTTAACGTAATATACTACCATTTACGAATAAGTGGGAAATATAACAACTCATTCATTCAACATATAAAATAACTACTGAAGAAAATAAAGAAACACATGCATTTAGTCACATAACACAGGAGTTACTGTGGTTCACACAATCCTGGGCTACGTCCACAAATATATGGAACTTATCTCTTTTATTATAGTAGTTCTAAACTCCAACATCGTGTGCTTTATGATGGCGCGGACGCTTCTACATACCCCCGCAAGGTCTCTGCGCCTGACCTCCCGATCTTTAAGGATCGCTAAGTGTTCCCTTCTGAGCCGAAGCGGCTCATTTGATTCTTCCATGGAATCTCTACTAAAACCCGATCCACGGGTCCTTTCTTCACCCGCACGGATCTCTGCACTCAACTGTGATTTTCCCCGACTCAGTTTAGGGTTTTAGGGTTTCGTCCTTTCTGATGTCAAGAGTTCCTGTCCTCTTGGATACCCAATCTCCGATGCACTCCTTTCTGGCCTTAGCCCTTCCTTGCTAGGCTCCTAGTCCATCTGACTGCTTTCCATAAGACCGCAGCCTTATATTCCTTCTCGTCGGGGTTTCGGACTTTCAAGTGCCAAAATACACTCGTCCTCAGGATTCACGGTCCCTTGAATCCCGACGCGCTCTTTACGCACTAGCTCTCCTGGCTAGGCTCCTAGCCCACATGAACACTATCTCACAAGACCGCAACCTTATGTCCTCCTATTGGGGTTTTGGGTTTCAAATTCCCGATGTGCTCCAACTTCCGTTAGCCCTCCAGGCTAAGCTCATGGTCCACATGACCTCCCCCTATATGACTGCAGCCATACCTCCTCATCGAGGTTTCAAGCTTTTCAATGCCGCAATGCATTGGATCATGGGATTCCCAATTCCTTGAATCCCGACTCTCTGATATGCTGACAGTTGGCCCCCACACAATGGAGCTTTCCTCTTTATCCGATACGCTGAAAGCTGACGCTGAGAGCTAGCCCACAATGGCACTTTTCTCCTTATCGAGGTTTCGGACTTCGCGATTCCGAAATGCATAAACCCCACGTCCATGGGATTCCCGATATCTCGATCCACGATATGACGATGGATGACTTCCTATCGATACTTTCCCTAATGGCTCCGATCGTTGCCGCGCATCCTCCTTTGATGGACGGTCCTAATCGCTCCTCACAATTTTGAGACTTCTGATGTCCCGACATTCACGACCTCAGGAACTCCGATTTCTCGAGTGTCAATATACCGATGTCTAGTGCTCAGATCTCCAAAATGGACGATCATGCGACACGCGTCCTCTCTCAGACGGACAGCCCAAATTTGTGTCGGGGTTTACAAGGTGGACTTACCCGATCTCGTGTCCACGGTGTTAGCACTTGGTAAATTTCCTAGAGGTTGAAACAGAAGAAATCTACTAAGGTAACTTTATCCAACCACTTTTAAAGTTGGGATCTATCCCTTCCAGCTTCAGAGAGGGATCTCTCTATATGATTTAGCTATGTTTCCAATTTAAGATATTAGGCTAGGTAAAAAAAATAGGTAGGTTTTGTTGTCAAAGTGTTTTTGAATTGGTTGAAACAGTCTACACATCCATTGGGCTATGGGGTCTATGTTTAAATAGATATGAAATACCACCAGAAACGTAGAAAGAAGACTTCCACAGGGAAAGATAATATACTCACTGGATCTTTTAGCAGCTTAAATGATGAACAAATGAAAAGATGAGAAAGATAAATTCAACTAAGAAGCAGTTAAGAATTTCTTAATTGAAAACACCAGAAGATAAACACTAAAATCTTTCGAGTCAGAAACAAGGTATCCAAGATAAATCCTGCAGCATTCGTTACTCTTAAAGATTAGTTTCAGAAAACAATATGATCACAAAGCATGAATAACATTCAACTTAGAGAATAAACATCACCAGTGAACACATGAAAAAATCGTATAAAAGTGCCTCATTTTTATTAATGGCAGATCTCTTCAAAAATGTTACAGTCTGATAGCGTCAGGGTGTGAAGATCAACAACCCTCAATACTTTGAAAGGTGAAGTATTTATAATTCAAATTACAACTATTCCTGTCATAACTGATCAGGATGTGCTAATTCTATTTTTAGCCTAACTAATTTAACAAATCAAACTGCTTGATGACTTGGTGTAACTGCATGCGGATTTTTGGGTAGACCGTTGATGAAGCCTTTGCATGACCTCATCTGACTGGACAGGTGACTGGACCTGGATAGCTCATATGCTAATCGAGTAGATCGCAGAGTTCCTCCCATCTAAGATGACTAGGCACAGTGACTTTGAGCAGCCTCCGATACACTTCATCCATTTCCGTATACTTAGCGAATGTGGGCTTAGTGAGGACTATGTGTCAAATCTCGTATTGGATACTGATGTCCAACTAAATGGAATCCAGGAATTCTTTGCCAGTGATGCTCCCTTGTATGCTAGAAAACTTTGAACTATCCTTAGACACTTCGGCCAATCTCTTTTTGTAATCTGGGAGTGTCATTAGTTTATCATTAATGACCTTCAGACCAGGGAGACCTTTTTTCTGGAGAGCCTCGATCTTATTGAAAAACCTTTGTACCCCCTGGTCCATGACCTGAACCTTTTCTTCGAGCTGCAGCATTAAACCTCTCTTGGTCAAAAGCCTTTTGACCTCAAGGATGGTCTCTGTTCTGTCTTCTATCTTCAGCGCTTCTAGCTCTTCTATGGTCTTAGAATTGAGGAATTTGATGATATCATTTGCCTGAGTTGGTCTATCTCCCAATTCTACTCTGATCTTCTCAATGGCCTGTTTGCTCCTCTGGACCAACTCATTCTGTTCAAACATAATTTGGATCATGGGCCATATCTCATTTATGGACTTTGTGATGTCTGTCCATATATTCTCTTTGACCTCAACCAAAGTCTTCCCTGCTACTGTTTGCTTTTGGAGTTGTTGTAGCTCCTTCTCGAGCTGCTCAATTACCTGCTTTCCCTTGGAGAGACTGGCCTGGAAAGAATTCTTGAGTTCCTGGAGATTCTCAACTTCCTTTTTAAGCCTGCTGATCTCTGTCTCTTGCAGGTTGATCATCTCCATGGATTTGGCGAGGTCAGTTGTCTTCTCCTGAGATGTCGCTGGAGTTGTGGAGGGGACTGTTGTCACTGGTGTTGTGTGTGTCCCTGAGATTGGGATGGAAATCAATGGAATGGCTTCCATCGACTTCAGCTGCTCTTTATCCTTTAACAGTTTCTCCATCTCTGCTTCCATTTATTTGAGCTGGGCGTTCTTCTCCATGAGTAGCTCGAGCATTTCCTCCTTCTTGCCTTCTTTCTCTACTATCTCCTAAGCCTGCGAGTCCTCTGTGGGAGGGAGCTTCAGTTGTTTCCTCAAGGAGGCGATGTCTGCATTTTTATTCTTTATCATCTCCTCTGCAGCTTTGACGTTCGAAGGATCATAGCCGATCTTGAGGACAAGCTCCTCCAAAGTCTTAATTCTATTGTCCTTTGCAAAGGACGATATTTTTTCCATCTTGAGCTGCGTTTGAGCATTGTTGAGCGACACCTACAATTTGGCTGCTGAAGCGGAAGCATGTGCCAATGTATGGAATACCATCTCCCCTGTCGGCTTGTGTAGATCCATCTGATCCGTTGGGTGCACGTCCTTCGTTTGGAATTCAAAGTTGGCCCTCTTGTAATCTGTGATCACCTTGGGGTCTGGTACCTACGCCTGGAGGAAGGCCATGTGCATCCAGAACTTTTCTGTGTCAAATGCAAACAGAAGCCTATGTTGCAAAGTCGATGTCTACTTCCAAAATTGAGTGTAAGTACTACTGGTAAGGGTCTGATTCTTCTTCTTGATCAGCTCATACTTCTTGAAAATGCTCAACTTGGTCCCAATCTTGCCTGGCTGAGTGTCCAGTGGGGAATCTGTGTATTTCTTCAGTACTGCTGGGGTGATTTCCTTATGAAGGCTCAAATCGAAGGGTGGAATAACAGACTTAGTCACTATGGCGGGCAGGGTTCCTGATTCCCCAGTCAGACCAGGAACTGAGACTATCTTGGGCCTTTTAGTGTGCAACTGGAACTCTTCAGAACATACCTTCATGACAGGCGGAGATGAATCCTGTCGAGGCCTTTTTTCCTTAGGGACCTATGGTGTGGTCATTGGTGGCATAGTGGTCAGGGGAACCTGCTGTTCCACTTCGACCAAGGTGTCAGGCACCCACACTGTCTGATTGGCGAATTTTTCAATCTCAGGCTTGGCTTCATGAATGTACGGGATGTTTTTGTTCTTCACCCACATTTCTGAGATGATCCTGCAAGGATCATAATGCCATGGGAAACTTAAGAAAAACTTCATTTCTCTTAGCATCTGGTCCGCTTCTTCTCCAGCGCCACGACTGTTGCAGATGAAGGAGCCAATTCGCCCCTTGATTCAAAGATGTTGTTTTTTCTTCAAAGATACGAAATGAATATCATCTGAATTCATGATCTGCCTTATGTTAAGGTCCTAACCCGCACATAGGTAGATCAATGTATTCGGATGTAATAAAGGTCAATATTAATAAGACCTTTCAATAAAATAGAATAAGGCGGATGTAAGAAGACCTAATAGAAGCTTCCGCTTCTAGAAGGATC
>ML787871.1:399083-409796 GCA_009831015.1 Picea engelmannii | reverse complement strand
AAATTATCTCTTTTTCAAGGCGTTGAGTACTTTTCCTGAGGTTTTTCTATGCTATATTGATGTTTGGTTCTTAACAGAAACATTATGAGCATGATGTCAAAGCCTATGGTATAAGCTTCTTTATATTAAAAAGAGAAAAGAGGAACCCCATTGGGAATTTCATATTAGTTTTATCAAATCATGGAAGTCTATGCATGGATCATTTAGGCCAAAGGGGTCATTTAGTCCAAATATGCCAATGCATAGAATAGTGGCTAAGCTATGATGTATACAAGAATGTTTGGTGTCTACTAGGTAAGGGATTTTGTATTAGAGCAAGTAGGGGTAGGCTGGGTTTTTGAATTTAAATTTCACTCTCATCTAGAATATCCACCTGGATCACAAGCCATGCATCCCCCTTCTACCATTGTCAATGCATATGACTCCATAACCCAAGTTGTGGATGAGAATAATGCCCCAATCCATAGGATACACTACATAACACAAATTTTTGGCTTGGGTGCTTAAACTAAGAGGTGTCTATTCACTATAAGACTTACAAATGGGCTCTACTAAACTTTCAATAATAATTTAAGGTGGTTTTACTAATAGTGATCAACCTACAATAAGACTTTGAGATAGTTTCATTGGTAAACCATCACACAACCGAGTATTATAGTTTAGTTCTCACATTATTTTGGTGCACATGAAGTTTGTTGAAATTTATGACACAATTTTGGGAAAATATTTTGGTTGGGTTCATTCTCCTTATGAGCTTCATTGACCTATTGTAGGATGAGTCCCAAAAAATATCCATGAACGAGGGGGTAAACATTAAAGAAGGCATGGAAACAATACCCATTGAAGTAGAAATGAAACCCAATGAATTGTAAATGGAAATGAAACAAAACTGAAACCCATTAAAGTGGAAATGAAACTCAGATTTGGTGTGCATAGCCTCTCATGAAAATTAAATTAGTCATGAAAATTAAACTAGTCATAAATTACCAATTTTTGTGACATCTCCACTCCACGAGTTGGTCACTGTCAGGTTTGGACGAATAGCCTTCACTCTCTCCTATGTCGTCGTGGGCTTTTGGCCTCTCTCCTTGTTCATCGCATGGTTTTGACTTCATTCCTCTGTCGCCGTGTGGTTTTGTCCTCTCTCTTGTGTTGTGATGGGGTTTTTGGCCTCTCTCCTTTGTCCCTGCAGGGTTTTGGCCTCTCTCCTCTATTGGTGTCATGGGTTTTTTGCCTCCACTTTTTCATCTGTAGCGATGGTGGGGTTTTTCACTGCCTCAATGAGGTTTTGATTTTAATTTTAATGTGTTTATTTATTTATTTATGTTTCTTTTTTTAATTTTTTGTTTTGTTTTGTTATATATATATATATATATATATATAATTAAGACATTCTTAATTAATATTAATATTAGTTGTATCTTTATCCTTTATATAAACCCCCTCAAGTAAATAAAAATAGTTTTTCGATTGAATAAAAAAAAACCCTTTATCAGGGGTGATTTTTAGAACCCCCCCTAAATTTATATATATAATAAATGGGCGAATCCCCATGATACATAGGAAAAAATGAAGGTTATTTTATCAATTATGTGATATGTATATATAATTTTTTGGAGAATCTTTTAGTCAATTATATAATCTTGTAAAATCTTGGCGAATCTTTCACTGAATTATAAAATCTTGTAAAATCTTGGCGAATTTTTCACTGAATTATTAAAACTTGTAAAGTCTTGGAATTGTTTTTGATAAAGTATAAAACCCATATATAATAATAGGGAAATGTGTTCATTAAACTGTAATATACTCATTTTACATATTTGGAAAAAGAAACATAGTTTGTCCATCCTTTAGACAATGTTGCACACATCAAGGGTTTTGTTTGTCAAGGTTGTTACAAGGGCTTACATGGCATCAAGGATGGAAACTAGGGAAGAGTGTTCCAAGGGATTACATAAGGAAGGAGTGGAATGAACTACTGGTTTTTATTCAAAGGTATATAACCTGTGAGGGAAGGTATAATTCAACTTCCCTGTATCACATTAGATTATTGGAACATTTCATAGGTACTCATCCACTCAATATGCCCTATTTTCTTTGGCAAAGGCTAGTAAAAATGTCTAACAAGGTCAAAGCCAATCCTGCTAAGGATGAGACCATAATTTTTCATTGTGATTTGATTAAATTACTCATCATTGAAGAACTGAAGAAAAGGAAGAAAACATGGGGGCATTTTTTGTTTTGGTATGAGTTCACCTATGAAGAAGATCCTGAGAATCCTCTTGGAAAGAAGAAGAGAGTCAAGAAATGCAAGCAACGTATTGCACCTGATACATAAGAGGAATCCACTAGAAGGAAAAGGATAAGGATAGATTTCTTTGGTGATCCTAAGGATGAAAACATGGTGAGAATGACAAGAGATAAAGTGGTTTCTTGGAAGGAGAGGCTTAAGGAATATAGAGTGCTAGATAGATTTCTGAAGAAAGAGAATGCTACCTTGAAATCCCAGATTGTAACAATTTCCTCATAGAAAGACAAGTACAGTACTAATCTAAGAAGTTGTCTAAGAAGGCTAAAACATACTTCATATTTAGTGTTAAATTTTGCAAGAAGTACATGATCATGAGGAGAAAGTGGTTGTACTTAAAAATAAAGAACTAGAGGAGACCAGCTCTGCCAGTTGAGGCTATTCAACAAGAATGAGGTGATCCAATCCCTGATACCTTTTTGAAATTTTGGCCCTTACTATATGTATGACATACCTTTCTCATTATTTAGTGCTTCCTCCCTACTTGAAATATTTTGACCAATAGTTTTGGTTTGTCTCCAAGTGAATTCTCAAAGTGAAATTATGTTGGCCTTGAGTTTTCTCATAATTTTGTTTATGACATACCATAACTACTCTGGTGAATTTTGTAAAAAACAAAATTGCATGGCCTGTAAAGTGATCATTGGAAAATAAACAAGATACATAGCATTCTTTGTACTCAATCCATACAAGAATGATGTAGATATCCATTGACATGAACTTGTAGATGCAAAACCAGAGCAATTAGATTTGTTGGTGACCGTGCATGAGCTATTGTTGATTCAACTGCTGCAACAATTTTTTTTATTACTTTATTTCAAGATCCAACCTCCTTCCTGATATAGTTGAATACCTAGGAGGGAGGTAATTTGTAAGAATATATGTTTTTTTGCTGAAGGTATTTTGAAACTATGCAAATCCATAACATGTGATGTATAAAACTAGGGCTCCAAAGTTCTCTTCCTTCTATTGATGAAGGAAGGAACTAGGTTTCGATTCTTGCCATGTTGTCACTCTCTTACATAGAAGGTCTACTCATGTTTCAGAAATACCTCCCAAGATCATCCAACCAAGTCCTATCACCCCGAGGTACTCCCCAAACATCATTAGACAATGCATTTGATCCTTCTCAGTGCTTGAATCCACCACAAATACTTCTTCCACCTCACCTTGTTCCTCTTTATCTTGTCTTACAGACTGTTAGATGCTCTCTTGCACTCTCTTCTATTCCTCTTGCTTGATATAATATTTAGGTCATGTTATATTTTTCTTTATGCTACCATCATAGATTAGGGCACCCATAAAAATTGATATCACTAATTGTACTTTTAACTTTTATGTCCCATTGACCTTTTTTGTCAAATGTTGGACATTAATAAAATTATCTTATTTTATCTTGTCTAAATAACATAACAGTTAGGAGTTGGCATGCTCAATATTAGGTTTGATCAAGAAAAGGCCAATTCTATGGGGAAGAGTCAAGGACATGTTCAATATTTCATATTTATCAATTAAATACAAGATTTCCAATAGGGGCTTGCATGGACAGTGAAATCAAGGTGTTTTTAATGTCCTTGCCAAGGCTCAAGTCTCCCTAGTGACATTTTGCCACTCAAGGACCACTTGTGCTAGTGCATGTACTTGCATTTTCAGTTGGCGAAAGGTGCAAGTCTTGGGAAACTTTGGTGGATTAGACAACCATGTACTCACAACTTCTTAGCCAAGAGGTTTTGATTTGAATGTCAAAATTCAAAATCTAGCTACATTAATTATAAAACTCCTGGATTGGGGAAGAATGAACTTGCTGCTTCAAGACACAAGGAAGCTTCTCCAAAATAAAATAAAATTAAATACAAGATTATCTTTTCCCTGAGCAAAAAAATGTAAACCTTGTGTTCACTTCTTATATAAGTAAAACCATGCCAGTTATAGATTTATAGTGACAAAAATAAGGCTTCAGATTCATTTTCCTAATAATACGAACTAGACTGCAGAAAAAAGTGCAAAGCTCACATCTCTTGATTACATATTTCATCAAATTCTTTCCTACAAATAAAAGTGCTCACTTTTTTGAAAATGCATCTTTTTTCTACTTTAGAACAACATCATTTCCCTTCCACAATGAGTTAGAAAGTCTATGATTTAAAAGATAACTATGTTTTATATTCAATAAAAGAATTAGTAATCTAAACATATTGACAAAATAATATAGTGTAATATTTATACACTCTAATTTCCAAAATATATATAGATTAGAAAATATGGAAAGGATCACAACCAGTACCATAATACCTGCGCTAATGTCACCATGCTGTAAAAAAATATAAAAGGAAAGTTCCGACTGAGTGCATCTAAAAATTCAAGAACCCCCAAAAAACACCAAGCAATGGGAGAAAAAGAGTTGAACTAATGCAAAAAACTAACCTCTTTATAGAAAAATTTCACGATTTTTTGAATTGCATACTAACTGATAAAATCTAAAATGCGTTCATATTCATCACTTAAATTCTTGAATGATTTTCTATGGGCAGCCATGTTATAGAAAAGATTCTCAACCTGAAGTTCAGCCTAAAAAACTCTAAAATGAGCAAGAAAGAAATAGGAAAATACATCTGTTTTCAGGAAACATGCTTATAAAAGGACATTTTGAGGAGAGAATAAAAGCTAACATCATCAAAATATCCACTCAAGTCTGACTATAGTTACCATTATTTGAGTCCCTTTCACTCTTGCACAAGGGCGAGGCTTTTGCTCCATAACTCCCTCCTTGTAAGATACTCTGAAATACAATAATGCAGAAGGAAGATGAAGAACAATGGAAATAATATGATTGTCCACAACAACAAATGAATGGTTCTCCTCATTAAATATCTAGAAATTATTTAGTAATTTTCTAGATATTAATATTCCTTACAACATAAAAAGACATAAGCTAAAGAATTAAAGAGAATTGTAATGAAGGTTACCTGTAACATAAATCAAAGCATTAAAGAGAACTATAATGAGGGTTACCTGTATCCATGTGTTTGACCTTCCATTATTGTTGTAATAGTCACATGTGCCACAAAAGTCATACTGGATAAAGATTCTCCTCGGAAGCCAAGGGAGTTGATTGTTTGCAAATCTTCATATGAGCTCAACTTTGATGTTGTGTGCCTCTCACATAATATAGGTAGATATTCATGTTGTAAATCAACAATAAACCATAATTAACAATGGCGGATGCAAAATAATACACAATCAGATTGCAAAAATAGAGAGAATTGCCTAAATCATTCTTAAATCTCATCTCTATCCTCAAACAAACCTCTTGAAAATATAACTATTAAATAGAACCATTGCAATCCAATCGACTATATGATTAAATCCACCATGCATTGTGTTTTGTACAACCTATATGAAGCAAACAATAAGGTAAGGAAACAAAAAAAAACTAGCCTTCCTATGCATAAGCATGAGGCCACAACAAACAGGACTTGATAAATCTTCAAATGGGATTTGACCCTACATACCGACTTGAGAGAAGTCACTGACTTAATTTTAAAGAACATTGGAAATGGCCAAACCTGAAAAAATTGCTTATTCATGAACTTGCAAAGATACAACCTGATGCATTCCTAGTAACTTCAAATAGACAATTTTATATGCATAACTGGAAATTGGAAAAAAAAATCAATTGAACCTACCCAAAGCTCAAAATTCTAAAATAGGATCTGAATGGTTGAACTTGAAAGTTGAAAATAATACTGCAGAGCCTTCCCCTATAGTTTATCTAATGAAAATTTCAATTTCAATTTACATTATATGCAGAGCACAATCTGATGTGTTCTTGCAGTAAGAGAAATGGACAAAGTTTGCAAAAATTGCATAATTCCTCCTACCTTTGACATTGAAGTCTTTGAGATTTTTAGAACAAGAAGATCGGAGAAGATCGATGATGATCCCATATGATAAGAAATTGAGTACATTGTGGTAAAGCTTGTTTAATTCAATCCTCTTAGTAATGTTGTTGTGGCATTGCAATATGAATCCCTCCACCCCAAGGTGCCTTGAATTGACATAGAAAGAATATAGAATTGAGATGTTCCTATAACATTCATTACATTGCCTTATGCTTTGGTATATATTAGAAACAACTCTAGATAAGATGACCCGAGGAAACCATAAACCCAAAGGCTAGAGTAATCAAAGAGACAACACTAATACTCATATGTCTTGCATGTTCCCATGTGATTTTAAGGCTTGTTAAGACAATATATACTTCCCATAATGAAAAAAATATATGCATTTATGTTGTGTATATCCACATAGTTTCAATGCCTACTTTGGAAAGATTATGCACCTAATATAATGGTGGTATTCATCCATTGTTCATTCCTTACTCTAAATTTTGTTATATTGTGAAATTCTCCTTTTATTGGTATCCCAAAAACTCCATTACAGCTCACATTATCCAATGTAAATAATTGATTAAACACTAGGAATTGAATATCATCCACATATCTTTCGATCCTAATCCTCCAAACAGCCGAGAAAGCTTCAAATTTTCAACTCCTTTGCTCAAATTTGAGAAATATTCTCATGTACCCAAACTCAAGGAAGCCCGAGCAATGAAATTTCCATGAATCTAAGAAAATAGGGAGAATTCAACCTCCAGTGCCCATGAATCTAGCAAGCCATGGAAAAGAATGACTTCCAATGCCCTGAATGGAGGATTCAATGGAAAACTTCAAAAGATTGAATCTGGTTAAATTTGATGGGATGTTGGTTTTGAGAGATTATAGGTTTTCAATTTTTTAAAAGCTTCAAGTGCTTCAGCCTTCTACTTGCAATGCATTTTCTCAATTAACAATAGTAGAGATGAATTTTCACACCTTCATCCTTAAAATACCTTTTGATGCCCCCCATGATATTTATTTTCTTTTCCTTTTGAATTTTATTTGAAATTCACTTCACATTTATTTTATTAATTAAGATTCAAGATTCCTTTCAACTTATAATTTTTAAGGAAAATTTAAATTTGTAATTATTTTATCCCTTTAACAATTGATAATTGAGCTCCTAGTAGGATATGAGAATGGAAATGCAAATTTATATGATTGAGTATTCTCGTTCTGTAAGTTTGTTGTTGTTGATGACCATCATTTAGTTGCAAATTATTGGTTGAAGAAAAAGAATGGGGTGGTTTTTTTTCCAAAGTTTAGTCTGATTTGTACTCTTCTTTCTATTGATTATGGCAGGTTTGTGAAATGGTGGGGGCTAACAAAACATATTTTGACCCACAAATTGAACATCCCTGTGTTATTTTCATGCCAGAGGTAGATATTCTCTGGCATGACACTTCATTTCTACACTTGAAGTAATTATTCATCTATTATACATATGGACCAATAGTTTTGGTTTTTTAGTTGGTTAATATGAAGTGGTCTTACTTTTCATACAGGGTTCAACAACCCATATAGGGGGTACCATGCGACGGGATTCTAGGAGGAAATATATGCGACTGGGTTAGTGCTATGGTGACACACTTAGTGCATTGTTTTATTACTAATTGGGAGTGTTCTACATGTTCTTTTGTTGTGATGTTATAGTCACTACATGATAATTGACCATGTGTATGTGTGTGAGGTGGTCCACTGCTTTTAATGTCAATAAACAAGTCTAAGCATTGAAAATAAGCCCTGGAACACTAGCCATCAAAGAGAAAAGGTTGTTGTAATAAAACTTATGATAAAAGACAATGTGCTTCAACAATATTTTGAATTGTAACAACAAGAAGTTAGCAGTCCTAAAAGCAGGAAATACTTATTAGAAAATATTCCATTTAGTGAGTAGAATATGTATGATATGTTAAACAATGATTGTACACATGCAATATCGTGGAATTAAGCTAATTACTTGCAATATGCTCAAGCCCTAGTGGTTGTAATAGAATTTATGACAACAACCAATAAATGGACTAGGATGCAAGGCGTTGAGCCACAATAAGCATGAAGATGCAATACAATATCTAACAACAATCCTTTGAGTGAGAGAGAGTATTAATTGAGAGTTTGTATTGCTTGCAATCATAAGACTAGTGTTGTCCCGTTTCATTGGGAAAATGGAGTCAAGTAACACCTTAAATGGGAATTTAGATAGCCAACAAGACTTGGAAGTTTGAAACCCTAGGACTATACCTTCATATGCATAGGATTAAACCTCACAAATACTAACCCTACAGTTTATACCCTCATAAAACCTAGTGCTATCTCCTTTTTCACATGTCACAACTTGATTCATATTTGAAGAACCCTGGCAAACCAAGAAATTTGGGTCAAATTCCACATGTTGATGATAATAGAAGAACTCCTACATCGCCTGGAAGGAATGGATTTGAAAATGGAAGTGTAATTGGTGTTGTTATTTGTTAATGGGCCTGCATCAAATGGTGTTGGAAATGGCATTGTGAATGGTCATGTTAATGGTGTTATGAAAAGGAATCCACCTCATAGCTACTGCTCAAATGGGAGTGGGAATGGTATTCATGCCTAAATAAGACTAAACTGATTGAGTCTGGATTGTAAATCTTTGGTGCTTTTAGTTTGAGTCATTGTTAGCATCATTTTTTCTTGAAGATTGTAATTAAGTGTTGCTTGTTCTCAAGCTCATAAGAGGACCAAACCTACAATTTGCAGAATATTATGTACACAATATAGAGTGGGGTATCTAAGATGTCAAACTTACCAGTTGGATATGACCACAGAATATATATCATTATAGATTCTTGACTTGATGTTGTCAAGCTACAGGGTATTGGAAAACAAATTGTGTTGTGTTCTTCCCGGCTTTTGACAGTTCTTTGTAGTGTCTGCAACTGATTCTTCGGTGAATGCTAAGAAAAGAGATAATAATAGAATATGATCATGACACCATAGATGACTGTGGTAATATTGATTCTTTTGATGAAATACTTCTTAGTCCATGAGCTAAGAAAATAACTAAAAATATCATATGATCATGACACCATAGTTGATCGTGGTAATATTGATGCTTTTGATGAAAAACTTCTTTCAATATTCAAGGCTGCAATGATTAAAGCGTGTGGAAATGACACCAGTCATAAAACTAATCGATCTCATCTCAGCGTGATTCACAACCGCTAAAGAGAGGGAAGATACATAAGAAATATTAGTCATTGGATGAGAAGGAGTACAACTAGGTCTCATTGACAATACCAATCCATGAGCTAACATAAGCACTTTTTATCAATAATTTCAAAGGACAAATGATTCAAGAAATTTCCTAAGCTTTTTCTACCAAGTGAGATAAATCTCCATGTAAATTTTCTTATCCCAATATCTCACTAATTCATTCATATAACACCTAAATCAATGACATGATGCATTCATAATCATTGATATGTCTGCAAGAGAATGTAAATTCAAACTCAAAACTTTCATGGGATTACCTTGATGTGATTTGTTAGCACTAGAAGTCACCTCTGGATTGCAGCAGAGGTAAGCCCAGTACCCAACAGTTTTTATGCCACAATGAATAAATGTGAGGGTGGTCAAATGGAGGTAAACTCAAGAAAATATCGCTTAAACTCAGAAAACTGGACTGATATGCATAGGCAAAGGAGGTCTTGATCTAAATTTAGTCAGTAAGTTGTAGTAAGGGTGAGTAGGGGGCAGAATTTGACGAGAAAATGTAAAGGACTACTATGGACATCCAACCTTCTAGCAGCCTAAGGAGGAAAAGATTCGAATACAAGATCCTCTTGGATCCAAAACTTCAGGAAACTGAAGACACTGTAAAAATACTGAAACCAAACATACATCACAACATGATTACAACAACTCAACTAGATCATGCATGCTCGAACCTTCAATATCAAAGGCAAAAGAGGTGGAAAAGAAGGCTAATTGTCATTAAACAAGAAGTCTCAAAATGCAATACATAACCAGAGAACCAAGGGCTTTACTAAAAATTTACATGCGGGAGCTTAGCTCTACATTGACACTAAACAAAATGGAAAAAATGCCTACATATACTATGAACTGGCTCCGACTACCTGAGGTGATCCTGTCATTCTTTCAAAGCTTTGCATTGATGAGCTTCTCTGTCAGGCTGCACATGCAGACGTTGGTCATATTTCCCATGCAGTCTTCTGTTAGATGCGATCTCTGGTCAGACCGGATTGACATCCTTGTTCCATGGTTTGTCCCTCTCTGGCCTTCTATTTATGGAAGGATACGATGTCTCACCCACCTTCCATGCTTTCATTAACTACTTCATCAAGATTTTATTGGGTAGAGTTAACGCTTGCACCTAGAAGACATGGCAGCCTCTCCTTCATCATCTGTGCTTTGTTGCATGCTTGAAAGGGAGACATGAAGGTGGATGAAGGTGGAGCTGACAAG
>ML787871.1:379960-393366 GCA_009831015.1 Picea engelmannii | reverse complement strand
TATAAAAACTATATAAAATACTTAGAAATTTGAATATTTTTACAAAAATATCGCCAAACATTTATAGTTGACATATGAAGGATTAGCAAGATTCACCAAGGTTTCTACATTTTAAAATAAATTTCCATCCTTAAAATCATCCCAGTGAGGCTCACCCCACACAGGGGCACACATCGTCTCATCCCAATCTAGAGAGGAATGACACACCCATCACATGGGCACACCCAACACATGGGCTCTCTCACGGGTTGACTCAACTCAGTCTCAGAGGAGAATGTGTCCCAGAGGATGCCTCACAAAGCTATAATCATCAAGATGGAGAAGATTACGAGATACTTTAACTGAGTTAATTGGAGCACCTGCCACCCTTCTCTCTCGTCACTCAGGGTGCCTCCTTTTATCTCTCATGATCAAGAGTCTACACTCAGAGTATCTTCAATTAACTGGGCACATGCATGGGTTAGAGATGAAGTGGTACATGGTGATTTTTATGAGGTAGATTGCTTTAGTTAAACTGGGGAACCTACCTTTTATATCTCTTACTTCACTATCTCTCTCCCACTTAGTCATTAGTTGAACTATGACTCACTCCAGTCAACTGGGGCACCTCCCTTGTTCTCTATCTTCTATCTCACTCAAATCCTTGATCTCTCTTCACTTAACTCCTCTCTTCCACTTCAACTCTCTCTCTCTATCTCTCTCTCTCTCTTAACTTACCCCCTCTTCCACTTCATCATCCATTCAATCCAATTTCACTTAGGGCACACCTATCACTCTAGTTTAATGATTACTTCATTGGGCTTAAACCCCTAATTATACTAGTTCACCCTCACTCCCCTCCCCCAATTCTCATTCAGTTGTGATTGTTTGCATGGAATTATCTTTCAGTGACACACCAGTTGGACTTAGTTACACTCATAGTGCTTGGAGTTACCTCCACTCTTCTCTGAATCCACAGGTGTCACGCTCAAATTAGCTCATGTGCATCCCCACTTCTCTCCAAATGGCACTACATTTATTGATTCTCTCTTGAGTAAGGGCACATGACTCTATTCTCTCTTGGATTATATTAGGATGTGCACCCACTCTTCCTATATTATCAGAGCTTCTACATTGGCACAGGGTTGGATATTCTTCGGCGAAAACATACTCCATTATTCTTTCTCTCTTTCTCTCTATTCTAGCTTCTATTCTCAGGTGCAAGAATCATCACGGTACCATTTTTGTAATCTATCTCTCTGTTGCAAACAATCGCTTGGAAATTTCAGAAATAGAATGATTGTTGTACTCGTATCAAGACCTCATGGATCGTTGGTATTTTTGATGTTACTTGTGCATGATTTAGAAGATTTAGCCTATTTTTTTGGTGTATTTCATCCACTTAATTGCACATCTTCTCTTCTTATTTTCATATTTTTATCAACTAATGTTGCAGGGATTCCACCATCTATATTAAAATCAAAACATTCAAACCTTTGTATGTCTTATCACAGCCATCAAACAATATTTTTGTTGCATATTTACTAGTGAAAACAGTAGGAAAAGGGCTTAGGACACCCCGCTGAGGTTGGCATGCACCAGCCCAAATAGAGAGGGATCTATCTGTAGCACTTTGGGACAATACTCTCTATAATTACACAAATTTTTCTCGCTAATTTATATTGTTGTTTTAGATCAGATCTAAGTGCGGAAAAGTGTGCTAACAAGCTCAAACTTGACCTACCTCAATGTTAGCAAGGAGTTCAAGGCAAGAAAAACAACACCCAAATATCCACAGGCAAGCATAGTGGACTCCTATTGGAGCCCTACTCTAAGGCACAAAGCAAAAGGTAGGGAAGTAAATAGTACAATCTAAGGCAAGAAATAACGAGTTCAACAACCCACATCCCAAAATGAGAAAAGAAATGAGTCAACCCCTATACAATAAAATAGAAAGATCGTCAAGCTGACTCAGGACAAGTAGGGACATTGGTAGAGCCCACAAAGTATGCTAGCTCTAGCAAATCAATAGACTGAGCTCAAATGCAAGGCACTCTCTAAAGGACACTATCAAGGTTTACATGGGCTTCTTCACAATGACTGATGATGACAAGGACATATATACTCCCTTCTCTTCTTCTATCTATGTCTTTGATCTTGAGTATGATGGAATATTGGTTGTTGTCATTGATTTCAACCCTAGTCATTGGTTGTAGTCATTGATGTCAACCATAGCCATTGGATTTTGGACCCCACAGTTGATCTAAGTAGATATACATGAAGGAAATTACACATATAGATAGAACAACCATGGATGGATAGTATAAGTCCTTCCTCTTTCGGTGGTATGTGGCATGTCATGTGGATCCTCGCGATTGAGGAGAAATGATTTTTTGAAGATAACAATGTGAATTGAAGCAAAAACTACATGTCGGCCCTAATGTTAAAAGGAAGTGACATAAAGAGTATAATTACATATCATTATACATTCATTTTAAACAAACACAAGTTTGTTAATCAACAAGGAGGTATAAGTCGAATTTCAGAGGAAATATGAAGTAAAGAAGGCCAAATTTCAAGGGAGGATGAAGTTTTTTGGTGATGTGTTCTAAGGTATGTTATCTACAGGTCATCTTACCATTTTCACTATAACTTTGTTTCTAGAACGATTCAAATGGTGAAATTTGGAGGTTATTGAGAAGACATATTTGGGTACCTGTGGTAAAACTTTCAACTCTTTATTCACTATAGTTTTGGAGATACACTCTGTGGAAGATAAGGTTTTTGCCTAGTCATGAAGCTAGTCATAAACAAGTGTTCCTAGTAAAACAGTCATAACGTCTTCATAGAGAATCCAAATGACGTGAGACCAATTGCATTGGAAATAGTACGGGATGTATTTTCTTGTGAACGAATTTTATAATCTTATGTTAAATATTGATTGTGGGGAATTCTGTATAAGTTCGCTCTCCTGAATAAACCAGAATTGAAAAAGGTCTACCATTTTCTCTATAACTCCTTTTACGGGAGGATTCAAGGAGTGAAACTTGGAGGAGTTTCAAAGAATACATTGAGTAATATTATCTATAGGATCAGAGTATTCCAAGAAGTGAAGAATTGCAGAAGTTGAAGAAGTTTCATGAAGCATTATCAGGTTCTATGTGATGGTTGGTTGATGGTGATAATTTAATGTAAAGTTTTATTATCTCTCATATATTCTTGGATGGAAGGAAGGGGAAAGGATGGAGAGGTCAATGCTCTCTTGATATTAGAGGATTGTATCTTCATTTTGGAGGTTTATCCCTCCCTTTATATTTGGAAGTTGTAGCTTCCCTTGGAAATCATTACTTCCCTTTAACAATAACTATTGATTATTTCTCATATATTGTGCATGGTGTATTGTGGTGTATTGGTGTAACTCTTCTACTATTGTTCATTGCTCATTGGATATAATTGAATATATAATCTGGTGAAGTATAGGTTGATTTTTTTTTTAAATTGTACTTGATACTGATTCACCCCCCTCTCAATATCAACAATTGGTATCAGAACGAGTTACCTTCAGTACAATTTAACCACTGGAAGGAAGATCCTAAGAAGTAATGGAAGTCAACATTCCAAATGGGATTCCACCATTTGATGGAAGCAATTTTGAATACTAGAGTAATAGAATGGAAACTTACTTGAAATCTCTTGGGGCAGATGTTTGGTTCTCAGTTTCTTCAGGATACAATGCTTTGAAGAAACCAAAGACTGCAGCTCATAAGGAAGCAATAAGGAACAACAAATTGGCAATAGATACCATCCTGGATGGATTGATAGATTCAGTGAAATCCAAGGTGGGATCATGTGCATCATGAAAATAGCTTTGGGACAAGCTACAAGACCTTTATGCAAGGGAAGAAGAAGAAGAAGTTGAAGCAAATTACAACATCTCATATTTCAAAGAAGCAAATATAGGTGAGTTATTTTGCTTTAATTGTGAAGGAGTAGGACATGTTGAATTTGAATTTCCTTATCCAAGGATTGAAAGAGATGATATTGAAGAAGAAAAGTCCAATGAAGAAGAAGAAAATCATGAAGCATAAATGATTCAACAAGAAGATGAGAATATTAAAAAATGGAAGCATGTTGAGATTGAAAATAGCAAGCTCAAAAACACGCATAGAAAACTAAGAAGTGAATTGGGTAGTTGTGAAAAGACAATTGAAATCTTGAAGAAACAATTAGAAGACTTTGAAAAACTAAGATAAGAAACCATTTCCTTGAAAACTCTAGTCAAAGAAGCAAGAAGAATAGGAGAAGGAATGTTCAAATGATGAAGAAAGAAGAAGATTGTGAGAAACTTGAAGAAGAAGTTGTCTCATTGAGGAAGAGCTTAAGAATCTCTCAAGTGCCAAAAGAATTAACACATATTGGATGCATGGGTGAAAATTCATACAAAGAAGATGCAAATACCAACAAGAAGGTTGAATAAATATCTACACAGACAGTTGATGAGAAGTGGACCAGGATACCAAAAAGAAAGAATGATTACAAAAGAGATGAATATCCAAGAAGACCTCCTACCTTCAGGAATCAAAGAATCTTCAATTAGCATGAAGGAAACTACAGAAGAGTAGATCATGAACCCAGATGGACTACATCACAAAGAAGGTCACTTACTCCCATGTATCAAAATTTCTTTCTTGGTCATTGTTATACTTGGAAAAATTTTGGACATAAGGCAATTAATTGCAGAATCAATGAAAGGAAGAACTATGCAAGAAACATGAATGGTGTAAATAGAAGATATGGAAAAAATCATGGATTTGTGAACATAACTTATAATTCATTTTTTTTATTGATGGACAAAAATATTGTATGCTACAAATGTAATTATCTTGGTCACAAAGAACGAGATTGTAGATATATGAATGAAGATGCTCCTATCCCAAATGTCCGTATGCTAACCACAGTATGGAGAAGGAAAGAGATTCCAAACAATGAATATTTTTGAATAGCATTGACCACTGAAGAATGCAAAGAAGAAGATGAATGGTACATAGACAGTGGATGTTTTTCACACATGACCGGTGATCAAGACAAATTCATCAGCTTGAAGAGAAAGGGTGGAAATGTTGCATTTGGAGATGACTCATCTGCCAAAATACATGGAAAAGGTGTAGTAGAGCTTGGAAGCAAAAATGTAAAAGAAAATAATGTCCTATTGGTTGAAGACTTGAAGCATAATCTACTCAATGTTAGTAAAATGTGTGATCAAGGATATACTCTCATGTTTGACTCACAAAGATGAAAAATCAAAGAAGAAGGTTCAAAAAGATTGGTTGCAACTACAACAAGAAGAACATGTAACATATATGTCCTATATCCACTAAAAATATCCAAGGAAGAAAGATACCATAAAAATGAACTGTTATTAAGTGCTATATGTTCAGGGGGAGCAGCCCCAAAGAAGAGAGTTACCTTTTGTCGTTAAACTCAGGGGGAGCAGCCCCAACCTTTTCCATTGATGTCAAAGGTGGAGAGAAAACATGAGCATGAGGACAGGGGGAGCATGAGTGTTTCCATCAATGAAAAATGGGGATATTGTTGGAAGATTGGTTGTTGTCATTGATGTCAACCCTAGTCATTAGTTGTAGTCATCGATGTCAACCCTAGCCACTGGCTTTTGAACCCCACAGTTGATTAGTACATAGACATGAAGGAAATTGCACATCTAGATAAAAAAACCATGGATGGACAATATAATTCATGCCACGTCCGGTGGTATGTGTCACATCATGTGTATCCTTACGATTGAGGAGAAATGAACTTTTGAAGATAACAATGTGAATTGAATCAAAAACTACATGTCAGCCCTAATGTTAAAAGGAAGTGACATAACGATTATAAATACATATCATTATACATTCATTTTAAACACACACACGTTTTTTAATGAACAAGGATATATAAGTCGAATTTCAGAGGAAATATGAAGTAAAGAAGGTTGAATTTTAAGGGAGGATGAAGTCTTTTGGTGATGTGTTCTAAGGTATGTTATTTACATGTCATCTTACCATTTTTTCTATAACTTTGTTTCTAGAATGATTTTTATGGTGAAATGTGGAGGCTATTGAGAAGACATATCTAGGTACATGTGGTAAAAATTTCAGCTCTTCATTCGCCATAATTTTGGAGATACACTCTGTGGAAGATAGGGTTTTTGACTAGTCCTTAAGCTAGTCATAAACATGTGTTCTGGGTAAAATAGTCATAACATATTCATAGAGAATCCAAATAAAGTGAAACCAATTGCATTGAAAATATTAAGGGATGTAATTTCTTGTGTACGAATTTCAGAATCTTATGTTAAATATTGAGTGCGGGGAATTCTGTACAAGTTAGCTCTCGTGAATAAACCAAAATTGAATAAGGTCTACCATTTTCTCTATAACTCATTTTTTGGGAGGATTCAAGGAGTGAAACTTGGAGGAGTTTCAGAGAATACATTGAGCAATATTATCTATAGGATCAGAGTATTCCAAGAAGTGAAGAATTGCAGAAGTTGAAGAAGTCTCAGGAAGCATTATCAGGTTCTATGTGATGGTTGGTTGATGGTGATAATTTAATGTAAATTTTTATTATCTCTCATATATTACTGGGTGGAAGGAAGGGGCAAGGATGGAGAGGTCAAACCTCTCTTGATATTGGAGGATTATATATTCCTTTTGGAGGTTTATCCCTCCCTTTATATTTGGATGGTGTAGCTTCCCTTGGAAGTCATTACTTCCCTTTAACAATAACTATTGACTATTTCTCATATATTGTGCATGGTGTATTGTGGTGTATTGGTGTAACTCTTCTACTATTTTTCATTTCTCATTGGATATAATTGAATATATAATATGGTTGAAGTATAAGTTGAATTTTTTTTTAAATAGTACTTGATATTGATTCACCCCCCTCTCAGTATCAACAGAGTAGTGTCTCCTCTCTTTCAAGGGTTTACCTCTTCAATTCACCCTACCACATGTATTATTTTTGTTATTGTACTTCATACTTTCATTTTTATCTTTTCATATTTTAGCATGTAGGAGTGATATTGGCATTAATCCCACATTATAATCATCACTAACTGTGTTTTTTATCCCATTGACATATTCTCTGATTGTTTGTGGACATTGACAAAATATTGTTGGATTCCCTAAGTGAATGATTCAAGTGATCCCCTATCATGTCCTCTGGAAATTTTGATGTCTAGAGAATTTGTCTTTTGTTAACCTACTGGCACTTGTAATATTTTTTGTAAGTTAGCTACTCATGTATTAATTATTTACATAAGGAAATACATTCATTCTTTGTTGAGGGTGTTCCTTGAGGAAGGATGCACCTCAACTTTCAGAAAAAATGTATTGTTGTAAGAACTTATCTTTCTCCAAGACTTGAGGAGTTTTTGAGACTATAAGCTGGAAATAAAAACACTAGACATAAACAAAGACCTCTGATGGTCAATTTCAAACAAAAAATGAAAAACATGAGATGGCCAAAGAAACAAAATGTCATTCTTAAGAATCTATGTCAACATCAATTCGTTCCATTGGGTTGTTGGTTTTTTCTTTGGTTTGAACATTCTTCTTTTTAATGGTTTCCACTGCCACCTTATCTTCCTCTTCATCCTCAACACCATCCTCCTTGACATCATCATCATCACCTTCACTACTACCCTCAAAACCATATATTATATTAATAAGGTGGTCATAATTAGTACCTGGAGCATCCATTCTATCCAAGATAGTCATGTCCTAGTTGTTTCTTCCATAGCGCACATGCTATGAGCTCCTTAATATGTCAATATAGGTCAATGGTCTTGGTGTACTTGGACTCACAGGTTCTAGAAAAACTAGTGTCTGATGAATCACAGGTTCTTTGTTAATTAGTACAAAGGGAGTGTGATGACACTTCACTCACACCCTATTTTGCATATCCTCCACTTGTTTGAAAAACATTGATGATAAAGCCTCGGTATAAGCCACTAGATAAAAAACATTGATGACCTTAAAATTAGATTATTATTATTATTATCATGATTAATATCTATTGAGATATGTAGCGGACTCATGGTGCATTGCGAAGTGTCCTCTGTGCAGCCTCTTTATCAACCCATATTGCCTTATCAGAGTCTTCTATTGCCACGAATAGAACTCTTTCTGTCTCATTGTCACTAACTTCATCTTCATCTGATGATGATATGTCTTTTTTGGTGCATAAGCTTTTCTTGAAGACTTTCTTTGTTGTTCTTTTTCCTTTATATGTTTGTTTTCTATTTGAGTAACCTTCATCATTTCTCTTTTTCTTATGAGGAAATTTGTTAGAAAAATGACCAATACCTTCACAATTAAAACAAATCAAAGGAAGCTTACCTCTATACTATCGTTGGTTCCCTTGTTCAATCTTCTGAGAAAGTTGGCCGCTTCTTCATCATATTTTGAGACGTCACTGTTGTTTCTATGTTCTTTTTCTTTTTGCTTTCCCTTTTTCTTTGACCTTTTGGATGCTTTGAATGTTGCTTCTTTTATATATGGATTTTCCTATTCAGTTCTCATTTCATATGCTGTGAAGATTCCATGTAGTTCATCCATGCTTATTGATTTTAGATCTGTTCTTTCTTCTAGTGTTGATATCTTAGGTTCAAATATCATAGGAAGAGATCTTAGTTCCTTTTGAACAATTACAGATTCTTTGATTTCTTCTCCCAATACCAAGATTGCATTTACTGTTTCATCGACTCGTAAAAAGTAAGCTGCAATATTCTCATCTTCCTTCATCTTTAGTTGTTCGAACTCACCTCTGAAAGTTTGAAGCTTTGCTGCTTTGAATTTTGAATCTCCTTCATAAATATTTTGAAATTTGTCCCAAATCTCTTTAGCGGATTTACAATGTGCAAATTTGGTGAATATCGATTCTCCAAGACCATTCAAAAGTGCATTTGTGGATTTGGAATTATTTTAACTGAGTTTCACTGCTTTGTCATTTGTCGGCGGAATGGTTAGTGTTGTGTATCCATCTACAATTGATTATAAAATTTCAAATCCATGTTACTGTATATATGTCTTCATCCTTATGCTCCAGAATGCATACTTTTGTCCATCAAACTGTTGTATTCCATTTTTATACATGTTGTTTCTCTCCATGATCTACCTTTCAGTGGTTAAACTAATTTCCGAAGGAACCCACTCTGAAACCAATTGTTGGATTAATGAGAGGGGGGGTGAATCAATAATAGAGCAATATAATCCTTTTTAACCATATAATGCAAGCGGTATATCAATTTAGCATTATCATCCAATATTTGTAGAGTAAATAAACAATGAACAAATGAACAATCATACACATACACAATACACTAGTGTTTTTATGTGAAAACCCAAAGCGAGAGAAAACCACATAATGCTTTTTTTATATGTCTTTAGGAATTACATTCATTGGAAGCACCAACTTCCTTTGTTTTCCAGCTGCAACTGGAAGGAGGCTCCAACCCCCTAGTTTCTTAGGCTACAACCTGAAGGAAGCTCCAACTCCCTAATTCTATGGCTACAACTAGAAGGAAGCTACAACCCCCTATGTTCTTTGGATACAACTAGAAGGTGGCTACAACCATCTTTCCTTGCCCCGTCCAACCGCCCTGACGTATAAGTAGAATGATGGAACCATTGTCACATTATCACTATGAGATATACTATTGTAAACCCATACCAATCAACCTGCACCAAACAACATGTACCAATAATGTAAACCATGCATCAACCATGCATCAACATGTACCTCAACCTGTAATCAACCTGTACCATAAACAAGTGCATCAACCATGCACCAACCTATACCTCAACCTCAACCAAAATCCCTCATCAATTTCATCATCCAAATCTGATTTTTAACTCTGTAATAGACCTGGTGTATATGATCACATACCCAAAAACCTTCCTTAACTTTAACAACAACAAAATAGCATTTTCATCAAAATTTACTTTAGTCTCACATGACTAGTTTTGGATTAGTCAAAAACCCTAACTTGAAATAATCATGACTATGTACCTGTAATGAATAAAGATTTGAAAATATTACACAATTCTCTTCAGTGTGTTTTATGCAATTCCTCCAGGTTTCACTACTTGGAACCTCTCAGAAAAGGAGTTATAGAAAAAATGGCATACCTTGTTGAATTCTAGCTTATTCTAGAGAGAGAACTTGTAAAGCATGCCCCACACAGAATATTTGTTGTATGGATCTGAAAATTTTACATAGAATACTACAGACTATATTCTAACCAAAAAATTTGGTCTTACTGAATTTGGATCTGTTATGAAGAAGTTATGACTTGTTCACCCGAAACACCTGTTTTAGACTAGTTTCGGGACTAGCCATAAACCCTATTTTCCACAGAGTGTAACTCCAAAAATACAAATACCCTCAAGATGAAATTTGTATCACAACTACTTGCATATGTTTCCTCAATGGCCTCCCAATTTCACTATCTGAATCATTCTAGAAAAAAAATTATTGTGAAAATGGTGAGATGACCTGTAAATAACATACCTTAGAAAGCATCATCAAAAGAATTTATCCTCCCTTTATTTTCGTCCTTCTTTACTTCACCTTCCCTCTAAAATTTGGCTTGTATATCCTTTGGTTATCTCAGTCACCTGTAGATATTGAATATGCTAAAGTGTGATTTAAATGAGAGAGTCTTGCCTCTTATTTATACTTTCATGTAGCTTCCTTAGAATCATCTTCTAGACCACTTTGTCCACATAGCCACTTTGTCCACATAGTCACCTATGTCTAACTTTGCCCAATTTTCCACTTGTCCATATATCCAATAGCCACTTGACTAATTAACCCATTTTCCTCATTTTAGGGTTAACCTTCTTATAACCACTTTCCATAATTAGAAATTTTTCCATTTACTTTATTATTTAAATAATCCTTTTTGTTTTTGTCACTTCACTTTATTATTTAAATAATCCTATTTGACTTTTTCACTTCACTTTATTATTTAAATATTCCTCTTTGCAATACTGAAATCATATCACTCATGCTCTCCTTAGAACCATGCCTGCATCTCTGTGACCAATGCTCCCTTTAGAACCATGCCTCTATCCTCTACATCTAATAAATCTCTCACATTTGTCATCAATGGAAATAATATCTTTTCATTCGTGTTTTCTCCCCCTAACTGACTCGTTTGATCTCCCAACCTGAACTGTCTTATTTATGGTGCTTCCTCCTATACATCTAATACACATACGATAAGCATTAAAAAACATTCATTTTGGAGTAGAGATAACTCCGAGTCTCTGGCGAAGATACTCAAAGGATTCCCATGGAAGCGGTTTTGTAAATATGTTTGCCACTTGTTCTTTTGTTCTCACATATTCAACTCTGATGTTCTTTTCTGCAACCTGTTCCCATAGAAAGTGATACTTGATTGGAATGTGCTTCGTCTTGGAGTGCATCACCAGGTTTTTTGAGATATTGATGATGCTTTTATTATCACAATATATTGGAATGGGATCATCATACTCAACCTGTATCTATGTCAGAGTTTGTTTCATCCATAGAACCTATGTACAACATGTTTTTGCTGCAATATACTCTGCCTCCACTATAGATAAAGATATTGATGATTGTTTCTTTCTTAGCCATGATACTAAACACTCAACCAAGTAGGACGTTGCCCCACTGGTGATTCATCGGTCATCAATGCAACCTGCCCAATCTGCATTTGTGTAGGCAATAAGTGATACATCCTTTCCTTTTGGATACCATAATCCAAACTCTTTTGTTCCATTGATATATCTAAAAATCCTCTTCACTGCTAATACATGTGATTCCTTTGGTGTTGCTTGAAATGGTGCCATTTGTCAAACTGTCTGCATTACATCAAGTCTGGATGTTGTCACTGTTAAGCCCTAAATAGTGGCTCATTACCCCTTAATTGGGGCATATTATATTAGTAATGTTATTTTATTTATGTCAGATTTAGGCCATTAGTTGTAATTATACCTCCTAGTCTCCTATATATACCATGGAGACATTTTCATTTTGAATCATCTTGTAATTGTACATTTATGTGGGCATAAGGAGTTTTCCCCCTCAAACAAGCTTATTATATGAATTTATATCTTTTTCAAGGTGTTGAGTACTTATTCTAAGGTTTTTCTATGCTATATTGATATTTGGTTCTTAACATATGGTATCAGAGCTCAAGGTCTTGGGGTTTCGCTGCTACATCTGAGACACCTTGTAATTTTAGCTATAATTTTTTTTCTACAATGTTTCAGAAGGAACGACTTGGAGGGTATTTAATAGACAGATCAAGGTACGTTGGGTTAAAATTTCATCTCCCGAGGCTTTACACTTTCAGAGATACAGCCTGTGCAATATAGGGTTCTAGAATCATCCTGAAATGAGTCATTGCATACTTTTCGTTATAAACATTTTTCTGTAATGTTTCAGACCCTGAACTATAAATTCTATTCATAGAAATTAGTAAGGTATCTCTGGTAAAAATTTCAGCTTCTAGGTAATATTAAATTTGTAGACACACCCTGTGGAAGATAGGGTATCTGACTAGTCCTATTAACTAGTCTCAAGAAGGTGTTCCAGGTAAAACAAGCATAACGAGTTCCCAATTGAGTGAGACCGGTGTCATTGGATAATGGACATTCTGTAGTATTTCTGGTACGAGTTTCAGAATTTTATATCGATTATTTTGTGCGGGGCACGCTATACAAGTGAGATCTCCTAAAAAGGCCAAAAATCAACAATTTGTGAGGAAGTTACCATAAATTCCACTTGGCACATCCAATTTTGATTAGACCTATGGCATTTTAGGGAAGAAATATCAGAGAACTACACAAAATAAATTTTCATACCCAAAAGGGCTGAAACTTTAGAGATACCATAGAAGAAATATTGTCTAATAGAACCACCTCAAAATCAAGGTTCAAAAGTGATACTTGGCCAACATGCCACCCAAAAAGGGAAATTCTACACCAAATAAGCATCCAGACAATCCTACTTGGGATATTGATGAAGGTGAAGAAATGCATAGGGACATAAATTATTTACAAAATAATATAGTAACATAAGATGAACTACAAGAGATGGAAGCTAAGTTGGAGGCAAAGATGGATGGTTTCATGGAAGGATTGAAAATTTTCGTAATAGAGAGGACACCTGAAAGTGAAAATGTATCCCATGAAATTCATGATGAGGACACAATGAAGGTGAATAAAAAATGGAGAAACTCTAACTTTGGGTTGAAGACCAACCACGTTCCTAAGATCAATATGAGGAAGTTTGATGGCAAGGACCCTATCACATGGATACTTCAGATGGAGCAATTCTTTGATCTACATAATGTGCCACATACACAAAAG
>ML787871.1:323056-374460 GCA_009831015.1 Picea engelmannii | reverse complement strand
CCCTTTTATTCCATGCATGCTGCAGTAGTCCATAAATTCCTTTGAAGTGAACTTTCCGCCATTATCACATATCAAGCATTTGATTTTTGAATTCATTTCATTTTCAACCATTTCCTTGTAGACCTTGAAGTTTTCAAAAGCTTCTAACTTATTCCTGA
This sequence comes from Picea engelmannii, assembly GCA_009831015.1. Classification (NCBI taxonomy): domain Eukaryota; kingdom Viridiplantae; phylum Streptophyta; class Pinopsida; order Pinales; family Pinaceae; genus Picea; species Picea engelmannii. Next base: position 374,302 of record ML787871.1, on the reverse strand, counting down.
GAAAGAAAATTGCATCCATTCTTGTATAATCATCAACTAATAACATAAATTATTTCTCACCTTTTAAACCCTTTGTTGTAGTTGGTCCAACTAGATCAGTATTCACAATTTCTAGTGGTCTTGTTGTTGAATATTCTTTTGATTTAAACCTGATCTTTGTTTGCTTTCCTTGTTGACAATGCTTGCATAAAGTGTTGGTGGGTTTTGTGATCTAGGTAATTTCTCTAACTACTTCCATTTTGTTGACTTTGACAAGGTTATCAAAATGTATGTGACCCATTCTTCTGTGCCATAACCAACTTTCATATTCCTTTCATAGGCAAAACTTTTCATTTCCAATTTCACTTAATACATATATGTTGCTTGAAGTTCCCGCAGTTGTTGCAATCAATTTTCCCGATCCTTATTTTCTTATCTCGCACTTTTGTGAATCAAACATAACTTTATGACCTTGGTCACACATTTGAATCACACTTAGAAGATTCTATTTCATATCTTCTACTAGTAGAATATTTTATACCTTGGTATTCTTGTTCCCAATTCTGACTGTGCCTTTTCCAATGATTTTAGCTGAATCATCATTTATGAAGGAGATTGACCCATATATTTCCTTTCTTAATGTAAGAAACCTGTCTCTATTACCTGTCATGTGTTTTGAACAGCCATTGTCAACATACCAACCATGTTTCTTCTGCTTAGCTTGTAGAGAGAGTGTGCATTCTTCATTGCTATATTGATTCTGCTTTCTTCTCCATGTACTTTTCTGAGGTTCCTATCTGTGACTATTGTTTTGTTGTGGTTCTCTAGGAGGGACTTTCATTCTGCAATCTTTGTCCATGTGTCCAAAGTTGTTACATTTGTAGAATTCTACCGCAGTGCTCAAATATTCAAACCTGTTGTAACTTATTCTCTGTGTTTCACTAGGCCTTCTCAGATAACCCTTTTGTGTATGAATTTCAAATTTGTTTATGCTCCTGTTGTTAGCTCTCCAATTCACAGTTTTATGTCCAAAATTATTACATGCTTAGCATAAACCAAAAAAGATAGTTTGATACCTGGGAGTTGAACATCTTCTGAAAGGAGGTACTCTTATAAATCCTTCTTCTTCCCGAGGCCTATCTGTTTCTGTCAGTCTTTGATTCTAAAATCTAAATCTTCTCAGTGGAGGAGTGTCCCTGCAATTTTCTTTGTAGACCTTCCTATCCCCTTTGATTGTTTTTGCATAGATTTTTGGATATGTTTCTTCTTCTGTTGTTTTGGATCTTGATCCCTTTTCTGTCTGATTGTATCCAAGTCTAGACTTGTCATGATGAGGTTTTTGACTACTGATAATGCCATTCAAAACTTTTGAGTTGTTCTGCATATTTTTCTTTTGAAGATCATTTCTTAATGTGACAGTATGTGCTCCCAAATTTTCAATGATCCTATCTCTTCCTTCTAGTTGTTCTTTGAGTGCCTCTTGAATTCTTTTATCTTCTTCAATTTGAATCTTCAAATTTGTGATCATTTGTTCTAGTCCCTTAGTGTCTTCTTTTTTGTCTAGTTCTGCTTGTAGTTTCTTGTTTTTCTTCTTTTCTCTTTTGATAACTTCTATGGAACACAACAATTCTTCTCGGTAGTCAACTTCTACCTCTTCATATTCTTCTTCAACCTCTTCATATTCTTCTTCATATTCTTTTTTATTACAGTCTTCTATTGCCATGAATAGAACTCTTTATGTCTCACTGTCACAGACTTCATTTTCATCCGATGATGAGATGTCTTCTTTGGTGCATAAACTTTTCTTGAAAACTTTCTTTGTGGTTATTTTTCCTTTATATGTTTGATTTCTATTTGAGTAACCTTCATCATTTCTCTTTTTCTTATGAGGACATTTGTTAGCAAAATGATCAATACCATCACAATTAAAACAAATCAAAGGAAGTTTACCTCTATACCTGGTGTCGGTTCCCTTGTTCAATATTCTGAGAAATTTGGCCACTTCTTCATCATCTTCTGAGATGTCACTGTTGCTCCTATGTTATTTTTCTTTTTTATTTCCCTTTTGCTTTGACCTTTTACATGCTTTGAAGGATGCTTATTTTATATCTGGATTTTACTGTTCAGTTCTCATTTCATATGCTGTGAATATTCTATGTAGTTCGTCCATGCTTATTGATTTTAGATCTGTTCTTTCTTCTAGTGCTGATATCTTAGGGTCAAATCTCATAGGAAGAGATCTTAGTACCTTTTGAACAATTACAGATTCTTTGATTTCTTCTCCCAATCCCAAGATTGCATTAATTATTTCATCGACTCGTAAAAAGTAAGATGCAATATTCTCATCTTCCTTCATTTTAGTTGTTCAAACTGTCCTTTGTAAGTTTGAATATTTGCTGCTTTGACTTTTGAATCTCCTTCATAAATATTTTGAAGTTTGTCCTAAATCTCTTTAGCAGATTTACATTGTGAAAATTTGGTGAATATTGATTCTCTAAGACCATTCATAAGTGCATTTGTGGCTTTGGAATTATTCTGACTGAGTTTCACTGCTTTGTCATTTGTCGACGAAACTATTGGTGTTTTGTATCCATATACAATTGATTACCAAATTTCAAATCCCTGTGCCTGTATATATGTCTTCATCCTTATGCTCCAGAATGCATAATTATGTCCATCAAACCATGGCATTCCATTTTTATACATGTTGTTGCTCTCCATGATCTACCTTTCAGTGGTTAAACTGATTTTTGAAGGAACCTGCTCTGAAACTAATTTTTGGATTACTGAGAGAGGGTTGAATCAACAATAGAGCAATCTAATCATTTTTAACCATATAATGCAAGTGTTATATCAATGCAGAATTATCATCCAATATTTGCAGAGTAAATAAATAATGAACAAATGAACAATTATACACATACACAATACACTAGTGTTTTTATGTGGAAAACCAAAGCGGGAGAAAACCACATAATTATTTTTATTATATGTCTTTAAGAATTACATTCATTGGAAGAACCAACTTCCTTTATTTTCCAGCTGCAATTGGAAGGAGGCTCCAACCCCCTAGTTTCTCAGGCTACAACCTGAAGGAAGCTCCAACTCCCCAATTCTATGGCTACAACTAGAAGGAGGCTACAACCCCCTATTTTCCCCGGCTACAACCAGAAGGTGGCTACAACCACCTGTCCTTGCCCCGTCCAACCACCCTGACGTATAAATAAAATGATGGAAGCACTGTCACATTATCACTGTGAGATATAGTATTGTAAACATGTACCAATCAACCTGCACCAAACAACATGTACCAATAACCTGAACCATGCATCAACCTGTACCTCAACCTGTAATCAACATGTACCATAAATAGGTACATCAACCATGCACCAACCTGTACCTCAACCTCAACCAAAATCCCTCATCAATTTCATCATCCAAATATGATTTGTAACTCTATAATAGACCTGGTGTATATGATCACATACCTACAAACCTTCATTAACTTTAACAACAAGAGACTATTATTTTCATCAAACTTTACTTTAGTCTCACATGACTAGTTTTGGATTAGTCAACAACCCTAACTTGAAATAATCATAACGATGTACCTGTAAGAATAAAGATCTGAAAATATTACACAATGTTCTTCAGTGTGTTTTATGCAATTCCTCCAAGTGTCACTACTTGGATCCTCTCAGAAAAGGAGTTATAGCAAAAATGACATACCTTGTTGAATTCTGGCTTATTCTAGAGAGCGAACTTGTAAAGTGTGCCCCACACGGAATATTTGTTGTATGAATCTGAAATTTTACAAAGAATACTATAGACTCTACTCTAACCAACACATTTGGTCTTACTGAATTTGGATATGTTATGAATAATTTATGTTTTTTTTACCTAAAACACTTGTTTTAGACTAGTTTCAGGACTAGCCACAAACCCTATTTTCCACAGAGTGTAACTCCAAAAATAAAATGAACCTCAAGCTAAAATTCATACAACTGCTACTTGGATATGTTTACTCAATGGCCTCCCAATTTCACAGTTTGAATCATTCTAGAAAAAAAAATTATTGTGAAAATGGTGAGATGACTTGTAAATAACATACCTTAGAAAGCATCATCAAAATAATTTATCCTCCCTTGAATTTTGGCCTTATTTACTTCACCTTACCTCTAAAATTTGACTTAGCTATCCTTTGGTTACCTCAGTCACCTGTAGATATTCAATATGCTCAAGTGTGATTGAAATGAGAGAGCGTTTCCTCTTATTTATACTTTCATGTAGCTTCCTTAGAAGCATCTTCTAGACCACTTTGTTCACATAGCCACTTTGTCCACATAGTCACCTATGTCCAACTTTGCCCAATTTGCTACTTGTCCATATATCCAATAGCCACTTGAATACTTAACTGATTTTCCTCATTTTAGGGTTAACCTTCTTATAACCACTTTCCATAATTAGAAAGTTCTCCATTTACTTTATTATTTTAATAATCCTCCTTGACTTTGCCACTTCACTTTATTATTTAAATAATTCTCTTTGACTTTGTCACTTCACTTTATTATTTAAATAATCCTCTTTGACTTTGTCACTTCACTTTATTATTTAAATAATCATCTTTGACTTTCTCACTTCACTTTATTATTTAAATAATTTCTTCTTTGCAAGCACTTTGACTTCTTTGACCTTTTGGGGCTTCAAGCCAACAAATGAGGGTCCTCCAACTTCGTAAGGCCATAACTCTCAAACCGTGTGGAGTTATGTGACTTTCTGCATACCACCAAAAATGGCATGACATGTACTATCCATCTAGAATAGTCTTACTTGCATATATATGAAAACTCATACCATTATACATCAAACAAACTTGGGTCCATTACCCAAACCTTTGTGCTACTGGAATTCGCTACCATAATTTCTTCAAGGGTTAACAACAATGACAACCAACCCAATTAATCAACATATATTACTTCTTAGGAAAAACTGCATTTTGTGGAGTCAAAAGATGAGCTTTTAAAATAAGATTTCCACTCAGCTCATCAATTTTATGAATCTGAATTTCAAGAATTGGGGAAATGGACTTTATCCCTGGAAATAGTGCCAAAATATTACCTTCCAAATTCTCACTTGAGGTGCAAAATTACCAATAACCAAGTGAGACACTAAGGGAAACTTGGAAAAAATACCCATTGTCACCTCGGTAGGATTTTGCATCACTTTAGGTTAGTTGTTCTCCAACACAAAGGGGGATTCCCTAAGCAGAATAAGTCCAAAGGTATAAGGAATGGAAAGGACATCTAGGACATATAGTAAATATGGTTTCTAAGGAGATTGTAGCAGAAATTCCATATTTATGAAAACGAGAAATAATTCTAGTTAAAGATGATGAAATGAAAGGTTTCCTAGACTTATAGAAAATCTAATTTCTATTTATTTCAACTGTAATTTCCAAATTTGCAAACCAGAAAATAAATAATGTATTTTTTTTATATATATTTTACATTGGTTGAAAGGGAGGAAAAGTGCATGGATTCTAGATTGGGGAAATTGGGTTAGTAGGGAAGAATCAATAGGTTTCTTAAACAATGTTTTACGGGAAAACCAAGCTGTGAAATATATGCTACAACAACGCCTAAATGAATAGAAATTAGTATAGTAATTTATGAAGGAAGGGATCTCAAAGAGATCCACCTTCAAGCTTGGTTCAAAGGTAAATTTTGTTAATAAAATAAACTAGTGCAACACCTCTTTAAGGTATTAGATGCAAACCACATTATTTCCATTAAAAAAATACAAAAGAAACTAAAGAGAAAGAAATTTCCACACCTAGTTTACTTCTAGTGTGGTTGATAAGCCATTTCCCTTATCCTCATGAACAAGCTTTGACATCATAAATAAACATCAGAGTTCAGAAAATAGATTCCAAGTAAAGCACCTCTCTGAACAGGCGGGTCATGGCTACACCACTTGCTTTATGGAAATGTAGAGATGCGATTTTGGTCGAGCCACAGTGGGGTCCTTCTCTATTGGAAGGCTAACAAACTATGGTGCCTGGGCCGAACCTGGGAGTATCCCAACCCCCTTTTTTTCGTTTTGTCAAGGCCCAAAGGGGAAATAAGTATGAATAATTAAGACATGAAAGTTAAACCTTCATTTCATCAAGCCCCAAAGGGGAAATTCAAATAAGCACGAATATATGAAAGGTAAACCGGGGAATGCATATATGGACAAATCCCATACAATTTATACCAGGTGGGAGGGACAAAATGCTCTCAAAAATCCCCCTATTCTTTGAAAATCGATAAAAGGGAAGATTGTAGCTACCAATTCCTCACACCACAAAATCAGGGAGAATTAAACCATAAACCATGATTTTACCAAATGACAGGGTGAAGATGCTATCAAAAATTTCCATACTTCTAGAAATTTGGCTAATGGAAGCTTGTCCCTCCAAATTTTAGGGGAGAAATATTATTTTTTTTCCTCTATCCCTCTAAACATGGGCTAAACATGTACATGATTTTTACCCTAAAATAAATTATGGGCTAATGATATAAGTTTAAAAAAATCACTCTAATACAAAAAAATCGCCCAATAAAAAATTGGAGGCCCCTTAATTTCGCTCATGAGCGAAATTTCAACCCTAAATCATCTATGCCCTTTATTGTGTTGTGATTCCTTCAATCACACACTCGATTAATTTGGCATTGCCTCAATTACCCCCATAGTCTCTTTGATTTTCCACATGACACCTTTGATTTGATTGTACCCCCTAGGATTTCTCATTAACTATCAAATTAGGAACGACATCAATAGCCAACTCGAAGTATACATCTTCGTTAAATGGTTTTTTTAACATTTTTTAACAATAACGATAATGGGATTGTATTAATCAAAGAGAACCACTATTGTTGTACATATCTAGTTGATATATGTGGAGCGAATAAGCTTATATAAAATCATAGAAAATAAAAAGAAACATTTGATATGGTGGATACAATTCAAAGCACAAATCATGTCTCCATTGTCTGCTAAGAGATTTGCATTCATGTTTACATGGAAATAACTTAATAAAATCACTGGATATAAATGTAATTTTTCACTACATTCAGTGGTGTGGGTATCGAGTCTCTGTGGTCGGAAACTCTGCTTCAAGGTTCTTAATGCAATTGTTTTCCTCTAAGGGGAAGGAAGCTTGGACAAATTGATCACTGGCACAGTGTGGATGCAGAATACCTCAGAGCCCAATGACATATTGTCTCAAGGTGTTCAATAGCTCATTGTATTTCTCTCTAAACTTAACCAACTCAACTTGAAGTTCCACAACCTTCCATCATAGTACTACAAGTTTTTCATGAGAATCCCTCCTATTTCCATGACTTAAACGAACTTTTGAAAGAAAAAGTTCAATTGATCTCTGCAAGTTGCGATAGTTGACATATTTGAGAGATGAGTTGACCATGAGACTATCAACTTCCTCCCTAAATAGCCATATCTCTCAATGAATGCACCTAAGGTCGTTAGGGTTGGTTGTGCAAGGGTTGGGTCCATTTCTCCAAGGGAAAAGTGCACAACAAAGAAATAAAAAGGAGGAATAACACCAAACAAGAGAGGAAGGCATTGGAAGCACATGGTTCTTCTCATCGTGTGAGGCATGAAATGGTTCCAAAGTTCCATACTTCTAGATATGGTGTTAGGATGATTAAGGGGCATCAAAATGTCCAAATTCATTGCATGTAGCACCTAGGATCTCATTGAGATGACATCCCCCTAACCCTTGCTCATATGTGCACGTTGTTCATCTGCCCCATTATTGTAACATTGGATTACATGGTTGAAGATATACGAGTGAGAAAAGTACAAAGAATTGAAGCACCCAAGATGATCCCAACTAACCAAGGTGGTTACATTGTATTTTTTATTTGGGAGCTTATAATGGGAGCTTATATTGTCCTTTTTATTTGGGAGCTTATAATGGGATCTTATATTGTCTTTTTTATTTGGTATTTTTTTTAAATGTGATAGAAATTTTGTCAAAAGTTAGAATTTCATTTTATTGATGGGAATTTTGACTATGAAACTTTGTTTTATATATTTTAGTTCATTTTAAAATGACATAGATTATTGAATTTCAAAAAACTCAGTGTAATGGGTGGAAATTTATCTCATGGAAAATAGAGCAATTTGAGTGCCCCTTATACAACACCTTTTTGGTTTCCCTCAAGATAAAGTTGTGTTGTTTGTGATCATCAAAAGTGATGTAAAAGTTGGTTTTAATCTAAATCTCTTGAAGTTCCCTAGTTTAACAAGTTTCTTATCATGCTTGTGGTCATCTTCGAATGATAGTGACCTGCAAAACTTGAGATTGGAAACAATATATGGGGAGCCAATTCTAGATGAAAATGGGTCCACAACAAATGGATGGGGTCAACCCCTAAGGATAAGAAGCCTCCACTTGATGTAGGCATTATCTCAAATTTGGTTTGAGATGACACTATATCAATGAATTGGCATAGTGATTTTGTTTTCGGATCTCTAATGATTTAGTGTCTATTTCATTTATGTTGAGAATTTGTTTCTTGGCCTTTTGTGGGATACATTATGATTAATTGATTGGATTGGTAAATATAATAGTTATGCTTGTAGCAGTTGTCCTTCTGGCCTTTTTAATGTATAAAATAGTTGTAGCATTAATCACAAATGAGAATCATTTTATTCTAAAAGAAATATTAATATTAGAAACACCATGAAATTGTAGAGGAGTAGTGATCAAGATCTTAATTGAAACCCTTAGATCACTTGGAGGCAATTGACCATGTCCATTCTCATATTCCATCACTAACCAAAATAGATCATAATGGGGAGTTATGTAAACCAATGACGAAGGGGAATGTAATGTACCTAAAGGGGTACATATATAGTGAGGACAATTAATGTAAATTCAGCTCCCTTAAGAGGATACCTAAGGAGGATATGAATGTAATGTGGCCATACTTGAGGATTAAGGCCTACTAATTTGTTTTTGTGTGAACTCATTAATTGATGTAATTGGCCATAGTCATTGAATAAGGCCCACTGGGTAGTTGGTGGGTAATAATTTATGGAATGCAATAATGAGAGGTAGTTGAGATAGCCCGCAGGAATACTAATGAGAGAGCATATATATGCATACATATCATTCTATAGAGTATGTTGGGGTTTTGTACAATAACAATCATAACTTGAGGAGTGATTCCTTCTATAAGGAGCAATTCATGTTGTTTCCTTGTCTTAAGAGGGTATTATCTATTTTTGTGTTAATTATTGTCTAGATTTATTTTTTATTATGAAGTAACTCTCTCATCTATTAAGGATCATAACAAGTGGTATCGAATCACTTTCTTGGGACAAAGGGAAAAAAAATTATTTATTTTTTGTAGATTTTCTCAGGGTAGGTTTTTCTCTCGGCATATTAACCAATTCATAGTAGCACCACTACCTTTTGAAGTAGTGTGGGAATTTCATTACCAAATTGGGGTTATAACAATTCTAAAAAGTATTTTGGAAGTTACATCCATTTAAAGTTGAGGCCTCCAGTCCCTCGTTGGAAATTCTTGTGGTGCAGTTTTATCTAAGTTTATGAACCAGATTGTTGTTAGACCAATACCATTAGAAACAAAGTGGCAATGTCATTTTAAAATTGGGGTCATAATAATGATTGACACATAAAATGATTGGGGTCTAGTCTAACCATGTCTAATCAAGATTCTAATCTAATCAGTTCTACAATACCTAGAGAATTCATATCGGAACAATATGAAAAGATATTAAGGGTTGTTCAGAGATATTTCACTTGTGAGGGTATTTTTAGCAGGGTGTATCGGTACCACATAATTTTGTTAATGCATTTTACTAGTAAGAGAAGGACAAGACTTGATCATTCAACTCAAGGAAGAGAAGGAAATGGCTTGACCATTCATCTCAGGGAAGAGAACAGGGAAATGAAAGAGAGGATGGTTGAACACCTTGATGATTGTGAATATGACCTTAACAATAGAAAAAATATGTTAATAAGGAGACTACCTCTTCACCGTCAAGTGAGAAATCTTTACCAACATAACTTGTCCTTAAAGAAAGAAAACAAAGCTTTGAAGCAAAGGCTACAACAAATTGAGATTGATGATGAGGCTAGAGGAAAGTTTTAAAGGCAGAGGTAACTGGGGTGTGAGTTCATTAGGCTAGCATTATTCAATTTTTTCCTTTTTGATATTTTGTCATTATAAAGAGAGGGATAAAACCCTAACCCTAGTTTTGCAGTCACTATGAAGATTTGAATGTTGTATACTCCTTTCATAGCTATTTTTGCTCAAGTTTAATGTGTTATGATCAGTTACATCATATGTATAATGTGGTATCTTCTGAAGTGAATTTCAACAGGTCTTAACAATTAACATTGAAAAAGGAAAGACACAGAACTTGAGCAGTGTGAGCATGCTGCGGAAGTGTTGAAAGTGTCATTTTTGCAGAAATGGATTTCATCATGGCAGGTATAGATTAGATAATATGGGAAAGTTTGAAGGTTCAGATGTCGGTAAATGGTCATCAGGTGATATCTCCAGGTAAAATAAATGAACATGGAAATATGGTACTTGTTGCACAAGTGTTGAAGAACTCAATTGTGCAACAAACTTTCTCCACATGTTGTGCAACTATGACAGGGCAGCCCGATCATCATCCAACTCGACCTCAGAGAATATACGCCTATACTAGATCACCTATAACAACTTTAGAGATCGATGGCATGAAGATAAAGAGTTAGGTGTCCTTTTAGTCAAAGTTGTTATGGTGCATTTAATGAAATAAGTTGACTTCTATATTTTATCTAGTATGTTCCTATTTTCAATGTAACTGAATCCAAATTGTAGGACATTGGTTGAGCTTGACCTCCTCATCTTGAGGAAGAATTTTTCCTGTATATTTTTTAATTTTTAATGTACTAGGGGTTGGAAAAATCATAAGAGGAAAGATATTGAACATTTATTGGAATTTTTTGAATTTAATGAAATATCAGTGCAGATGTGTAGAGCTATTTCCTACTAGAGATTCTTATGATGATGGTTTGAAGTTTGTTTCCCTTCTTTGTATATGTATTCTCTTGTCCTTATTTTGATTTCATCTATAACCAATAAGTGTTTAAATGAAATTAATTGATTTGGAATTCATATAGTTCTAATGCTCTGAATCACACAGTTAAACACTTCAGTTTCTTCCTAATTTAAAGTCATAAATCATCTAAATTGGTGCTCTTAGTGTAATGAATTGTTTTTGTCATTCTTCTATTATGTCACAACAATATTTTAACTGAAAATATATCATTTACCTTGCCTCTGTTTTCAGTTGACTCCATGCCCAATGGTCCTTTTTCCTTTCTCAACCACCACTTCATAAAATCTACCTTCATTTGCAGAAGATCTAGTCATTGTACTTCATAAAACTAGTCAATCCTTGACTGAGTTGTAAGAGAGAGCCCTCTCTAGATTGGAAGGGATAGCTTCCAGTCCTAAAGCTTGGTTTGTGGTTACCTCTGAGTTTCACTCATTCATCCAAGGGAAATTACAGGGTGATAACAAGCTAGACGTAGAATAACCGACAACCAATACTTATTAGTCGAATATCCGACGACTGTCGGGGCTAATTCAAAAAAGAAAAAAAAGAAAAAAATTACAATTTCTAAAGGTAAAATCCAAGGATAAGGTCAATTTTCATGACTTCTTTCATGGAATGGCCTTGCGTTTATGAGTGTAGGTTGTGTGTTCAGGAACCATATTTCCATTGTTTTAAACATGCTCATCACCTCACCTTCACATAAAATTTCTCAAATTGGCATATAATAACCTGAATGAGATTCTCTTGGTTTCGAGAATAATTAATTCTCTACTGAGAAAGGGAAATCATGTGAAGGTGGAATATGTAATTATCCCCCCCCCCCACATCACTCTCAATTCCACCATACCTAATTTGACGTAATAAATAACATGTAGCACACTACATACAAAAATGGCATAAAACTTACAAAACGTAATTAACATGTATAAGTAAACACTTAAAAAATAATAAATCATATAAATACTAAATATATAATTAATAGAATAAATCATAGAAAACATAAAATCACTTACCTCGTACATTTCAACATTTAAATATCATTCATCTTCTTCTTCATCCAAATCAACATTTGTATCATGATCTAGTTCAGAATCGATAATGTTGAAAGGATCGTTCATATCCACATCATCATCGACATCATTTTTTCTATCATCAATGAGAACATTGTCTTCTACATTTGGATGATCAACTTCTTCGGCTTCTTCATCTGACACATCTGCAGCCACCTGCTCATGATCTGCATCATCATCTTCTTCTTGAATATTATCTTCTTCCTCTACATTATTATACTTTATTGTTCTTCCTCTTGGATCATATCTAAAAACGTATTATCAACCTGCTTTACCAGGTACCTCTAAATAAAAGACTTTCTCACATTGACTTGGAAGAACATAAGGCTTTGTACTTGGTTTAAATTCCCTTGTATTAACTATGGTAAATCCATTAGCATGCTCAATAACAGTTCTTTCAGGATCACGTTCATGCATCCATAGCCTATACCATTTGACCTCAAACAAAACTATTTTAAAGGAATTAAAATCACACTGAATTATATCCTCCAAATACACATAGTACCTATTCTCAGTTTCTTTTGGATGCTTGTCACTTCTAGAGGAAACCTTAGTGACCTTAAACACTATAGTTATCCCACAATCCGAGGCTTTTATCATGTCATCCAACATTTTGATATGAAATTTACAACCATTACACCACATAGCCTTGTGGTGTTTCAACTACAACATGGAAAACAAGTAAAAAATGCATTCTCAATTGGTAAACGTCATATAATATGGACTTAGTAAATATATATTTCAAAAAATAAACAAACCAAATACATTGATATAATGGGAAATAACTATAAAAATGTGGGTGAATATACTTGCCTTTTTATATTTCAAACCAAAGGCTAAATCAATTCCCCTTTATGTAAGATCAGGAAATTCATGTTGATAACGATGTGTTTTTTTAATCATCTTACTAACCCCTTCCCAAGATAATCTACCATAGTATTCTTCACATCATTCTATCCAATACTCCATCTAATCAAGATTGTTTGCAATGTTGCTATGAGGAAAATCTCTCAATGGCATGGGGTAAACCACAACAGATGGAATGATTGTAGAAATCAATTCTAATCCCAAGTATGTTATATAAATGAAAATGATAACAAGACAAGATCAAGATCCTACCTCGTCCAGACATTTGATGAAGACCACCATTGAGCATGCAACGCAAATTGTTATACCTGCAACTTTTCCTCAACAACCAAGATATGCAAGCATATGGTGATAATATATAATGTTAGACTATAAAATAGCATAATCCATTAACATTCATGACAAATAATCCCATGGAATAATAATTTAAATATTTGCAAGATATCAATTGGATGAGAAAAGAGTATTTCTATTAAAATAATCAACAAAAGTAGATAGGTGACAAAATCCTGCACCGGCACATCTCGGAACTGAGAAACTAAGTCCCTTCCAGTTGGGCCTCCACCACTTCAATCCTCCACCAAAGGAAATCTCATATAAAGGATACAATGTGGTTCTCCATAAAATAAGGAAGAGCTTGGGGGCTGAAAAATGAGTTCAAACTTTAAATAATAAAGGGATGCAGACTCAATGTGAAGTGAAAATTTCTCCAGAGTATCTGTTCTCTCAAAATTTGAATTCTCTCCCTCTCCATGGCTTAGATATGGCTTAATTTATATCCTTCAAGTGGAACTGAAGAGACGGTTCAAAACGTTTCCAGTATATGGAAGGTCAAGGATCATGGATCTCATGACGTGACATGGAAACCCGACACAATTTTTACTTTTGAGCACCAAACCCGATGTACATGGGTTTTAGTGGTGAAACCTGCATATACGCATTCTGTCTAACTGTTAGGGAGTGTATATGTGGAAAAATATGATTTTTTGGATCTAGAAGGTACAAAAAGGGGACTTCAAGTCTGCATATGGAAATGCAAAGGCCATCCAAGCAAGTTGCATGGGGTGAGGAAAAATTTTCTATAACAGATTCCCCCTAATGTGTGAGGTCATAGGAGTATCTACGATGGCCGAAATACATTATAATTCCCAGAAGTGGAGTAATGGAGACTCAACTGGAAGTGCTAGTTGCTCATGAGAATATTACAATCCATAATGAATTTGTACACATGGTTGCCAATTTGAATTACACTGCAGATCCAAGTGGAAATATACCAAATATTTGTTCATGGCCATGAATAGGAAATACAAAGTAGACACATGCCATAGACTATGATAGTCATAAACAAGGCCTAGTGGAAACCAATCTCAAAGTAAATCTGAAGATATTTGTATACAATGGAGTACAATTTGATCTCCCATGATCATTGAAGTCATATAGATACTGGTCCAAAGAAAGACAACAACAAAATAGGAATGTTGCTACTATAAGCTAAATGTCTTCTACATTATCTACAAAAGGTGCAAGTCTACATTATGTGAATAGAGGATTTGATGTCGAACACAATGAGACTTCATTTGATTATTGATCATTGAGGCATACTGTTAACAAATGCAAGATACCCTATCAATAATGAAATTAGGTATCAAGGAACTGAGTACATTCTTACAAATGTGAATAAAGGTGTTGAGGTTGAACACTTGAAGAATCCATCCATAAGGGGACATTGATGTATTCCCAACTATCGATGGCGGGAGAACCTATCACTGATGACTGCAAGCCTCTAGGTACTCATAGGACTGTAGGCCTTGTTTCCAGAATAGATGAGTTGAAGTTGATGGAAGGAGACCCGCTAAAGCAATAGCTAGATGATTTGGAGGAACTTGAACAAAGAGGATTTTCATGAACCAACGACCTTGTGTGTCTTTCACATGCACCATATGCAAGTAGTGCATGAAAAAGACCCTATAAATAGAAACCAATAAGGAAGAATGTCGACAAAGGCAAGGAAACCACCAATAAGGATAATGGCATCCAAGACATTGCATGAATCCCAATGTGTGAATATATTTCTTGTCGTCGAACACAAGGGAAACCCCCCAGTTAGCAACCAATGAGGAGATGTCAACTGTTGGGTTCAATGTTACCTATCCATAATGAAAGTAGGACCAGGGTGCACAGTAGGACTATAGCCTCATGTGATTATGAGACACACTGAGGGTATGGCTGACATGCAAATTCAAGAGTTCTAAGAAATGGCTGACATAGACTTATATACTTCCTTTGAACAAGAGCATGAGAGATATGGAGGACTCCGACAGAATAGACTTGATGATGAAACTTCATGATGCAGGAGGCATTAATCAAACTCTCCATAGGGACTAGAAGAATAACCAATCAGAGGAGTAAAGTATAAGTAACGAGCTCAGCTTCCTAAGTTCATGCTAAACCCAAAATTTGGATGAAAAGGGACTCAAAATTTTGTCCTCTATTCAAAGGCGACATCATTGTTGCCAATATGAGATAATATTTTTTTTGCACCCATATTTTTTTCCTTTTTCATAGGAAAACAAATGCTATGATACAAGAGAGGAAACGTGTGTAGCGAGTAAACAACTAGCTCCAAACGATGAAACATACCTATGCTCAATGCAAGGAAGTGCATGTGGGGCGTGGAAACTCAAGGGAATGTTTTCTCTTAGGGTACATGGTGTGAAGATGCAAAGGGTATAAACAAGGCTTTGCTTGAATAGTGATGCAAATTTTTGAGGTAAGAGGATTATAACGAGAAAGCATAAACTATAAATAGGATCAATACTGCAAGCAGGAGGATGGAATCCAATTGCAACTTAACTCCAAAGAATTTCATTTTTCGTAAATTTAGTCCCCTAGGCCCGAAAAAGTATAAAACAATACCCAGGAGAACTCTTCTAGCCAATGTTGACTAGAGTGTTCCTTTTTCATAAATAATAGGGATGATTTTAAGGATGGAAATTTATTTTAAAATGTAGAAACCTTGTTGAATCTTACTAATCCTTCATATGCCAACTAAAAATGATTGGCGATATTTTGGTAAAAATATTCAAATTTCTAAGGATTTTATATAGTTTTTATAAAATTTTGGTGATTTTTAAGGTAAAATAATTTTATCCTACAGAATTTGGGCAAATCATTTTTAAAATAGCGAATCTCGTTTTTAGAAAAACCATGGAAAATTATCCCATGAGCGAAATTTATCCCCTAAAATCATCCCTAATAAATAGTCTACTTGGTCTGAAAAAAGGGTTAAACTTACACCAGATAGACGTCCTTTCAAATCCATTTAACTAGTGTGAAAGAGACAAGTTCACTCACAAATATTTTCACTTTTTTAGAGAGTTAGAAAAGAGCTTAACTAAGACTCGGGGGGAGTCCCATAGGTAAATGTTAGAATGTTTATGAGTATATGGGATTCAAACGCAAAGTCATATCAAAACTGTAAGGAAATCCTGGTCCTATGGAATAACTTTTGCATGGGCACCAAATGGCATAAAGGTTCTACCAAGGGCACCCATGTTTGGTAGGCCTCTACCACTCAATAACGACACTTCTATTAGTAGTAAGAAGGTTTTGTGTCGCAAATAAATGGGTTCATACCTAAGGAATATGGGTCACAGTCATAGGATAATTCAAACATACAAAATGGAGTGACAACCTATCATATATGCTGGTAAAAGAAAATACATGTCAAAGGTACGAACGGGCGATATGACACTAGAAACCATAAAAATCTGTGGACAAAACCACCAAAACCAACTTATTCCACTACATTATTAGTCCATTAGGTCAAAAATTAGCATAAACTATATAAAGTGGACAAAACAACTGTGCTAATAGTAAAAATGAACAATTTTACCATACCATTTGAGTTTTTCACCCACATAGTGCATTTTAGACCATTTTTCCCACGATCTTCAAGTGTCGATTGTGGGAGCTACGATCAAATAAATTGACAACCGTATGGACCAAGTAAGTGCCCTTTCCCTCATCTTCATTTTTGGTGGTTTAAAATGTAAATTTAGTCCTCATTTTTTGAGTTTAAGAGGGCGCAATGTGTAAACTATGATCTACGTCAGCTATAGTTGTTTGGGTCATGTATGTGGAGATATGTACGCGGGAAAATAAAAGTATGCCTACATATATGTGGCCCTACACATGACTATTAACATTACATCCTGCGTACAAGTCTACAAACAAGTTTTTTAATCAATTTAACTCAAAAAATGATTTTCCTTTGGCATGATGGTGCTTGAATGGAGAGAGAGGGAGCATGAGGAAGTAGATGTAAGAGTGGAAAGAGATGTAGGGGCCCAAATAGCTCTAAAAATATGTGACCTTTATAAATTTTGGGCTCTCAAAGGAATGAGGGCTCAAGTGAGGTTACTCCAAATGCTCGTAAACTATTGGGATCCAGAGATATAGGCCTTCAATCTCGATTGTAAACCATTAAGTATTGAAGTATATGGCATCTATTTTATCACAGGATTGTCTCTTCGGGGCGAGGTAGTGAATCTCAAATCCCGAGGGGCTGGGGGTGGTATGAACATAGAGGATTACATTACAACCCATTGTGTTGTAGGAATAGATAAAGTAGGGAGCCAACTTCCAATTAGGGCGATTAAGAACCTGAGTTGGAAGATCGTCGTTCTTGTTCTTACACAAATATTTGGGTCGGCCTCATTGTACTAGGCTTCAAGGCCACTCATGTTCTATGTAGTGGAGTCTTTACGACCCACTGTTTATGACTGGTGTACCTCACTGCTAACTAACATGAAGAGTCAGATGACAGATTGCAAACAAGAGAGAAAGAGAAACTCCGGGTTTTCATCCATCTTGTGTATTTTTTTCTTTGAGTGAGTTCTAGGTTTGAGCCCTAGAGTGGATATCATTCCACATGGACCACGTGATCTAGCCATGTCACGATGGACTGACGTGATGAGGTGGTTAGGAAGTGGTAGGGTGCCAACCCCCTACAATGATGAGCTCTTTTTATGGTGGCATCGATAGGTTACATCAATAGATGACTACCCCTATGTTGGGATCAAATATAGAGGGGATGCATATATGTCTTTTCCACTATGCTCCACCTATGGTGATATAGGTACAATTTTTTTTTATATATTTGATTTTTTTGTATTTTTTTGAAAAGAGTAAAAAATGAAAATGTTTTTGTATGGTATCAAGTATTAACCATGGATTTGTCACACAGATGTGGGTCCACGATGACCATATGGATTCCCATGACATCAGCAGAGGAACCAAGGAGATGAGCATGTGGGAGGAGATGCAGAGAGAGTTCTACAAAATGTGCAAGGGAAACTTTCTCGATTGACGCACAAGATTCCTATGGTTCGGGTGGAGGATCTTCAAGAGGTTATGTAGTGGTGGGTGTGCCCCATACGTGGGTGTGACTCTTCCAACGTCTTGCAAAGGTCATATTGTTCTATCATGATATGCATCCGATGCCATAGGCATAGATTCCATGGTCATGTATCTACCAACCATATATGTATTTTGAGGGTGTGATCCCCATTTTGTACTATGACACCATATTTTTTGAAAAGATGAAATATAAAAAAAATTGGTCATCGGCTTTACTTATATATGTTACAATGTGCACATTGATGAATATGTTTTCTTTACTTTAGTTATGTGAAAAATTTCAATATAAAACATAATTAGCATATCCATCGAATGCATAATTAGAACTTCTAGGTATGTGATTATAAGTAATAAAATCAATGTATCGTTCCAAAATTCGTATCCATAGGAATTTTTGAAGTAGATTAGGGTTTCGCACATCGGTAACTTTTGTTTAACTGACATACGACTAAATGGGAGTCCAGGAAAACCTATAAATACCGAAAACCATGTGAAATGGTTCCACGTAATAGTTATATAATGACGCTATACTCAGACACATTATTCGTTGATGGATCCAGACAAACACCACCTGAAGACACCAGTTTACCCTCTGGTGAGTAAATAACCTAAGCAGTAGAAGCCATATTCTGTGTATGACGACTAGCATCTTCTGTGAATCCTAAGTAAATTGAAGACTCCATTGACATCTGCCAACCAAGGGAAAACCAAATAAGCAAGTCAATGACACAAAGGAAAAGATATATATACACTAAGATACACTAGTATACAAAGATTCATGCCCAAGATTGGGGGTTCAAGCATAATTTATTTTAAGGTAGAGCCCATTTTCCAATTCATAGGCTGCTTTTTCTAAAACATGTTGCATGATATAAGGATCATGCCACATGGGATTGAACTTGCCTACCCCCAATGGTTCTTTGGCTTGGTCATAAAGGAGGACCAAGTCACCCTCAACATACTCTTGAGGATAGAAAGATCTATCATAATGAACCTTTACACTTCGTTTATTCGCTTCGATATCCATAGAGGAATCTTGGCACTACTTATCTAGACGCTCTAGGTGCATGAGGCATTCTTCAAGATTGGATGTGTAAGGTAGGAGCTCAATTTCTAGTTTAAGGGAAGGGATTTCAAATTCAATTGGTAGGATCAATTCCACATTGTGTACTAACTGAAAAGGAGAAAAGTCAATGGAAGTTTTAACCGAGATTCAATATGCCCAAAGTGTAGGGTAAAGCATTAGATACCAATCAGACTTTCTCTAGCTGAGATTTTTTTGCAAGATGGTATTAATACATTTATTTATAGCCTTTACTTGTCCATTTTCCTGGGGATAATAAGGGGAAGAATGATCGTGCTTAAACCCCAGTTTTGATGCTAACTCTTTCATCATTTCATTCTGAAAGTGACTACCATGATCAGTGACAATCTCTTTTGGGATTCTGAACCAGACTATAATTTGCTTGAATACAAATAATGTTGTCATCTTACCATCAAATTTAATGGTAGGCATGGCCTCTTCTAATTTAGTGAAGTAATCCATAGCCACAATAATATGTTGATGCCCCCCAGTCGAAGCTAGGTTACAGTCCGTAAAATCCAACCCCCACTTGGTGAAGGGACCTGTTAGCACTCTGTAATTTGCCTAAGGCTGCTAAGGAAAACACAGAGGTAACCTCAAACCGCTTTGAGTCTTGGATCTAGCTCTCCAAGACTCAGAGAGGGATCTCTCTTTAAGATTTAACTTTGTTTGCAATAGGACTGATGTTAGGCTAGTTATAAAGCAAGGTAAATATAGGGTTTTTGATTTTGAGATGGTTAGTTTGGGACAGCAAAGAGAGCCATTGGGCAAATGGGGTCTGCAATTAAAAGTGATTCACATATCAGATTTGGACAAGACTGTTACACAGGGCAAGGTAGCAGAGACATTGGATCGATTTAAGTTTAAATGGCGTGGATGAGAAGATAAATAGGTGAGGAAAAACTAGGCACAGGAGCAGTTAAGAATTCCTACACTAAGCTTTAGAAGATAAACATAAAGATCACCACAAGCTGAGAGGCAGAGTACTGGATAATAAATTCTGCCCCTATAACTTTCCTTCTGGTGATTGGAACAGAAAACAAATTGTGAAGAAAACAGGAAACACATTAACAAAGAAGAAAAACATCACCAATATCTCTACACAAGAATCCTGAGAACAACATGCTCATTTCTGAAATTGATCATCTGAACATTACAATATAACAATCTGGCCATACACCGCCCTCAACTCCAGCAAATAAAATTACAAACTCAGGTCTAAACCTCTCACACAGGTTCAGCCAATCGGAAGTACATTTACTGCTGAAAACCTCCCTCAAATAGGTCGAACCTCTCCTACTATCCCAGTCGAACCCTCATTAAGTTTTTTACATCACTATATATAACAAAAAATCCCCCCAGCCTTCAAAGATTCGGGCTCATGACTCTGCACTCTAAAAATAGTAAACAGTTACATTATACTGCCACCTGTAGACTTGTCTCCAACAGTAAACTGAATGAAAACTGATTTTGGTATCTGCTGCTCGACATCTGGCATATTGGAGGAGGTTGTTGGAGACTTGCTGGCGCATAGACTATATGCAGCAGTCTTTGGGTGCTAGCGGTTGTTTGGGAGCAGCTGCCAGTTGTAGAATGGGTGATCTAATCTCTGCCATGTATTTCCTGATCTCTCTCAACCATTTCCTCTAAGATAGGGATACTCTGTTGCCCTGTCTAACTGCTCTGCCACCTATTCCTTATCGATTTTGCAATCAATATGTATCCCCTGTTTGAATTGCGTTATTTCTACTACCTTAACAGGATGTACAACTTTTACTTGAATGGTTTCAACCTTTAAGTCGACTTGTTGTATTATGTAGCGTTGAGTTATAGTATCCAATATTTCAGAATAGCATTAACAGCAGTGGAGGAAAGCCTTGCCAGAGAAATAATGGTTGATTGACAAGTTTCTTCTTTTACAACATCTTGGCCAGCAACAAAAACATCATCTGCAACTGTAGCTTCTCCTTATTTAATTCACCTCCAGATTCTTCGATTAAGCCTCCATTGTTTCATAAACCTGGCAAAGATCCTCAAGTGTTTCTGTATCTGTGCATTTACAATATGTAGAGATGACATATTCCTTACACTCTGTAAACCACTTTGATAGAATATCCTTTTTCATTAGAGGTGCGGCTTCTGCAATTATAAATCCAGAAATCAAAACTACAATAAACAGATGCTTCAAAGAAATCAGAAGGTGCAATTTCCTCTGAATGGCTTAGACTTCTTTCACCGGCCAAATCTTCATCATTAGCATTGGTCTCATCAGAAAGATGATCCGTTTCAACCTCTCTCCAATCAGGTGGGGAGTACCATCTGACAAAATATTCTAAAATACAACCTGGATGGGCAGCCTTGAATGCCTGCATGTCAGATAAAAGTTGAGGACACCCAACACCAACACTTCCCTTTCGAAATATTAACTCCTCTGTTTCTCTAATTAAATCTTCAATCAATACAGGACCCTCCTGAATTATAGGAGAGAACACAGGTTCACCAGTTTCCAACATTGTTAAATTTTCAGCTGGATGAAGTACTCCCAGTCTAGGAACATAATGCTTCCCAGACAACAGAAGAATCTAGAGATGATGCAATTGAACCTAGAATGCGAACTTTTCCTTGACTTAGATCTGTCTCCCTGAAAATTCTCAACAAAGATTCATACCCAGATTTGTCTGAACTTGTGACATTCTGCATGACAGCTGTGTATGCAGCCTTTCTGATATATGCGGGAAAAAGTGTTGTGCTTTTGTCATTCAAGAAAGAATTGAATCATCTTCTTGCTTCTACTTTAGTTTCTTCATATCCAAACTGAGCTAAGACTTCTCTGGCCTCTTAACATTGCATTCAAGTGACTCTCACCACGCTAGAAACTTTGTAAGCAATATCAATTGAGCCCGATAGCATAGAATAGTCGAGCTCTTGTCTGTAAACATCCATCAGAGAAATTAATGCTGATAGTGGCTGCTTGCAGGCAAAGCATAATGCATACGTATCATCCAAAACACCAAACCTATCGGTGGCATCCAAAAATCCTGCTTTGAAAACTAGCAGCTTCTCCTTTGTGACTAAACGCTTGGCGTTGACCTGTGTATCAAGGTGCATGGATCAGACACCCTCGCTGTGTAACAATAAATAAACCTCAGCATTTGATATAGATGTTGTCTTCAACTCTTGGGCGCACCGGTTTTGTTTGAAACCCTGAAATGATATTTACAACTTAAACCATTTGCAGAGGGCATTGCTGGATAGATCATCTTCATACATTGTTTCTCCTCTCGCAGAGAACAATGTTCTTTTAAACATTTCTTCAACTCCATTTTTCAGACATGCAATCAAAAAACAAACTGGGCGCATTTGGTACTGGTTCTTTGTTGCTCTTTTGTTGGCATTTGACATCAGAACACTTGATTGATGTTTCATGCGTGCCTCTATGCGTTCGACACCTTTAAACCGTTTCAACAACTGGCGTAGGGTTTAAACGCAGCGTGTTATATATATTTTTTTATTCTCTGTGGGCAATATCCCACATTCACGAGATGAACAGCACATTCAGCGTTTAAATAAACCAACAGTCATAGGTTATGTCAAGTAATGAGATGAGCCCGAGGCTTGGGCTTGGGCTTTGGGGTTTGGTGTTCGTGCTGTGCTGGCGCTGCTTGTTTGCTCTTGGTGCATGAAATGGCACATATCCCTTGGTGTCGAGCATAGGAGGATGGCCCTAGGCCAATAATATTTTTTGGCAACAATTTTTTATAAAACTCTGCATAGAAGCAAAGGCCGAGGGGCCAAATTGTTCTCTTTTTAGGAAAATTCACCAAACATAGATAATAAACCCAACTAAGGCATAATAAACCCAATCTTTACATTTGACCCACAAGAGAAAAAATATTTTTGCCTTTCAA
This sequence comes from Picea engelmannii, assembly GCA_009831015.1. Taxonomy (NCBI): domain Eukaryota; kingdom Viridiplantae; phylum Streptophyta; class Pinopsida; order Pinales; family Pinaceae; genus Picea; species Picea engelmannii. Next base: position 350,822 of record ML787871.1, on the reverse strand, counting down.
ACCAAATGCACCAAAACTTTTCTCTAAAGTTCGCGCGCAAACATTCGTCTTGTGCTTGGTCAGTGTCGGGCGTTTTCCGCCACCTTCGCCATGCGTCATGAGCGAACACACATGCCTGAAATAAATGAATAGTATTCAGAACACTGATTCCCTATTATATAGGGTTCTAGCAGGACCGACAGTGATGATTAGGTGAAGAGTGGCTAGATGCGAGTGCATTTTTTGAGCAGACACCTGGAAAGGGTGAAACTTCTTGACCACTTCAACACAATATTTAAAAATTGACATCCAAAAATAACTGGCTCACAAATATTTTTGTTCTTGCAAGCCCAGATAGATGACCACCACAAGCCCCATTTTGAAAGTCATTGAGAACCAACTCAGTCTCCTCCTGAGTCAATCACCCACGCAAAATATTATCTACTCATTGACTATACAAAGTGTCGTCGATGATAAGGTAGTTTTTAGCTTGATGATGTATACATCATCGATTGTCTCTCGACAAATGCTGGGAGAACTTCAAGGTTTGAAGATAAATTATAATGTCTCCATACCAAGGGTCTGAAGATGATATGAGGAATATATGTTCATCCACAAAAAGAATTTCATGAATAACGCCCTTATCCAGTCGATGGAAGTTTGGAATCAACTCGGAAAAAACTAGCGATTTCTTAGACATTGTCGAAGAAAAATTGAGGTCAAATTATTGCAAAATAACTATCCACTTATTGTGTTTTCCCCCTATGATACGCCTGGTAAGGACGCATTGAAATGGATTGATATATGAAACTACAGTAGTTTTGCAAAGCAATATATAATGTCGTAATCTCTAAACTGCATGTACAGTGGCCAAGGCTAGCTTCTCAACGTGAGAGTAATTATGTTCAGGACCTACTAAATTTTGACTAAGATAGTATAAAATGTTCTCATGGAGCTCATCGTCCTCTTGAACTAGAACCATACTAATCTTCCCTTCAAAAGAGACGATATAAAGAAAATAGTCTCTATTGTAGTTTGGAGGCTTCAACAAAGGCATTGATACCAAGGCTTTCTTAAGAGCATTGAAGGATTCCTGGGCTCTCTCATCCCATATAAATAGAGTGTCCTTCTTCAAAAGATGCACGAAACCTTTAGCTGAATTGGCATAGTTCACTATGAACCAACACAAGACGTTAGCCTTCCCCTATAAACCCTAAAGTTGTCAAATGTTGCGTGGGGGAGGCAATCAAAGTATTTCCATAACCTTCATAGGATCCACCATGTTCCCATGCTTAGAGACTAAAAATCCTAAGAGACGGACATAACTAATGCAAAAGATGCACTTGTGAGGATTTAAATGGATGTGATAATAACGACATCTCTCAAATATTAGTCGAAGGTGAGTAGAGTGATCTACTCTCTTGTGAGAGTGAGTTGTGAGATCATCGAGGTAAGATTCAACAATATGTTTGAGATTGTGAAAAGCAAATATCATGGCATGTTGAAAGGTTTCTCTGTCGTTTTTAAGGCATAAAGGTATTTTCCAATATGCAGAAGTACCCAAAGGAAAAATAAATGACATATCATGTTGATCCTTGGGTTTGATTTGAATTTGATTATACACTGAAAATCCATCCATAAAAGAAAAAATTATCTTCCCACACACTCATCAAGAATCTGGTCAATGAAAGGAGTTGAGAAGTTGACCTTAAGATAATCCTTTTTCAGGTCCCAAAAATCCATACATACATGGATGGTTCCTTGTTTCTTATTCATGGGAACAGGTTTGGACACCCATTCGATCAAAGGAACTGGGTAGATGAAACCAACATTAAGTATCTTCTCAACCTCTACCTTAATAGCAGGGGCCTTCCTAGGATTAACATCTCTAAGACGTTGTCAAATAGGTCTAGCATCCAGATAAGTCTTGATCTCATGTTTGACAATGCGAGGGTCGATCCCTGGCATATCTTCGTATGACCAAGAAAATATGTCATGAAATTATTTGAAGAGATTGGTTTAGATCTAAATTTCTTTAGGCGAACAATCTGTACCAATATATACGCTTTCAATTTTTCCAGGAATTCGAGAGATGTAGATCATGGCAGTAGGAGAAATATTCTCCATGTTTCCTTCGACATAAATACCATACGTATCAAGTGGAACCATGGCATGACTGACCATCTCACTCAAGGTAGATCTAAAGTCATCCTTTTAGATGCTAACAAGATATGGGAGGAAATAAGAGTGATGATGCATATCATCCCAAGGCCTATCGAGACCAATCATGGCCTCTAAGATGGATTCATCCAAATTTAAAGTATCGTCAAGGAAATCATGTGAACAAGACGATGGGGTGGCCCATACGGGATCTAGAACGAGAGCCTCCTCATCCATCCGTGAGGAGCAAGGATCCGGGTCAATAGTATTGTTAAGAACAACTTGATACACAACCTCTGTTGTTGATAGTAGGGTATGGTCCAAGGATCATTGAAATACAAAATACGAAAAAGGAACAAACCTCATCGATGAAGAAGACCTACTAGACATGGCATAAATGTGATGAATTGGTGCCACAAAATCAAAGGTACGCATGAGAGAGGAATACATTTTGACACCAATATCCTCAATTCTCGGCTGAGAATTGTGGATCAATGGGATTGGAGGTCCAATTGATGCATTATGACTAGCATGTGAAAAGGACAATTGATCAATCGTCACTATTTTCCCTTCGTGAGGAAAACGTAAAGTGCGAGAAACAAACGACACGACTGTGGCCATGGAACAAGTCCAATTATTCCCTAGTAATAAATTATAGTCAAGGGGTGCATCAACCACCTCGACATCAACCTCCATTGTCTTTCCACCTAACTTGAACGGAAAATCGGGAAGAATTTCATGGGGTTGGAATGAATGACCATCAAATGTGGTCAACATAGTCATAGATTGAGAGAGTCGGAGAGCCAATGAATTTCCAACATTTTAGGGACATCACGCATGTTGCAACACCTTCATCAATTACAATGTGTTTGATGGTATATTTTGTGTACTCCATATGGATTTGAAATGCCACATGGTAAGGCAAGCGAGGCTGAACATCCGTGATGTCAAACTTAATAACCTTCAAGCCACACAGGTCTAGAGCTCCTAAAGCAGATAACAAGGCATTCCTCTATGAAGGACATGTCTGGAGCACCTCCAAAGACAACATCACACAAGGGGTTTGACCAAATATTCGACAATTGAATAGTTCTGGGAATCTCTGGCATTAGGATTGTGGGTAGAGTTTTTTAGTACTCCTTTCGGAATACGAGGCAAAGGTTATGGATTTTCGATATACAAAGGTGTTTCCAGTGGAGGGGAAGACTCTATACCTGTAAAAGTATGTGAAGAACCGTAATTACGAGATCGAGTGGCTACATCAGTCTAATACTTGACCATATTAACGCAGAGACGGTCACCTTCATGTGTCAAGGGGTTTTGATTATGGTTCGACGCATTTCTAGTGTTGGAGGACTCCAAAGCCATGTGTTGATTATGCATAAATGGATTGGTCATCACAATGAGCGGTTGAGATAAGAGCCTCGAGGCTTCCTCAAGTTTGGGGCATAGGTGGGTAAGGTGATCATCTTTACAAAGTTTATAAGGAAACTTCACCTTCTATTTTTATTTTCTTTCCCTCACTGACATTATAATTTGATCTATCATTGTTAATGTTGTCCTTGGATTTGCTATTATTTCTCCCACCGTTACTATTATTACCTCTTCCTTTCTTTCTATTCTCTCCTGGTTTTTGGTTACCATTTGGGTTGGTTGACGAATTTATATAATGCACATCCACCGACTGAGTGGGAGTGGAGGACAAAGATGAAAATTTTTCTGCTACAGACTGGCTTAGGGACAAATCCTTCAACTGGTTTTTCACCAAGTCTGTAGAATTATCATTTACAGAGCCTATGATATCATCGACATGAGGCCCAGGCTTTTTTCTAGGGTCATAATTCGACCGTGGCGCGTCATTTTCATATAACATCCTAGATTGAGCATATATGAGGTCCAATTGTTGGGCTTTTAAAATAGATTCATCCTTAGATGTTACTCTGGATGTAGAGACATCCTTCGAAATACAAGGCAATAAGGACTTAAGGAACCATTCTTATAGGAACTCTACATGAATGTAGGCCTTAATCAACCTCTTTCATCTATGCCACTCTTGTATATGATCCGATATATGCATGGCCTTATCTTAGCGGAGGGCCAGCAAAAGTTTTATGTCAGCATCGTAACGAACTAAAAACTGGAAGTGGTTGAGAAAGACTAAAACCATCTGATTAAAATTTATGTATGTTCCCCGTGGTAGCTCAATGTACCATTTTGCTGCAACCCCTGTGAGGGAGCATTGAAACAGTCTCAAGTGAATAGAATCGTCATTAAGATAATTGGATGAGCACCACAGATGAAAAGTAGTAACATGATCACCCAGATCCTCACCAGTCTTTCCTTCGAATTTCGGAATGTCCAAATGTAGCACCACTCTACATGATGCTAAGAAATTAATCATTCATTAAATACATACACAATAATGATTTTTTTATAATAATTTCATTGATTTTCATTTACACAATTCTTCTACATTTGTTCAATGATAAATATAAATAACATGATGAATTAAGTAATATGTTATCTCTAAGATTTAAAACTTAAAACAAAAGCATATATAAAAAAAATATCAATAAAAAAATGCCATTGAAGAATACCTCCTCCTCGGTTTGTTGAAGCTCATCAGTTGCAATGTAATCCTGGGTGCTTCCAAGCATTAATTTCCCAATTATTTTCCCACTTGCCCGGAGTGAAACAATGGAATCCTCCCAGCCAACCAAAATCTTATCTGGCTTCCTATATCCAAGAAACCTTTCGGTTTCTTGGCCCTCCGTGCCTGTGGCTCCAAGAACAACAAATCACATATGCTCTAAGAAGACTATCACAAGAATTATATCTTCCAATAATTTCACAACCTCTCATCCTCCCCTTCCTCACCATCTCTTCTTCCTATTTATTAAGTTTCCATACACCCTTCCCCAAGTCTCCTCAACCACCCTCATTATTAGCCATCAACCTCCCTTATCTATATTTTTGGGAAAAGTTTAAAATAAAACTAAAATATAAATGACTTGCATTAAACAACAATAAATAAAATACAAAGTCTTTCTTCTCATGCTAGGTAATAAATGAAATTTGAGAATTTTGGCAAAATGTACATGACAACCCACCATGCTCATTTAATTCATCATACCAACCATCAATCAAATTCAAAGAAGGTATTTAATGCTTCTAGATATTTTGTATGCACTATAATTTACATAGTCAATAAACATTCAATTAAATAATTAATAATCTATTATAATAATTAATACATTAATTAATTGTACTAGTGTACATGTGTAGGGTATGTGTGTGTAGCTAGCGGACACATATATCATGCATGTACTAACAATAAACAACCATTGCCTCTAATGCATAGTTCTTATATGATCACACCAAGACATATAGGACAATAGATCAAGTAATGCATCATTTAATAATATTAATGAACAAAATTACACCAATTCATCAATAACTCATTATCACACTTAAAATATCAATAGGAAATCAAAAGAGGGTTTTAAACATGGTAGGAACCAAGTGAGTAAACAATAGTGGAATCTCTAATCCCCAATCAGTATTCTCAACTAACATCGAAGCATCCTTCCTTCCTAACCTACTTCCATATTCCATCCTATCATTTCCTCTGTTGGACTAAGCTAGAGCATCAACTATATTGACCTAACTCCAGATAGAACCCGTAAGCGGAAGTGTCATACATCTCGACCAAGATTTCCCAATAGGAAACTAGCAGTTGCCATCACACATCTAGGGGAGCATGACTTCACACAACCCTTCCACAACTCTATGTTTCGAAGCATAAATAGTGGGCAATACCTCCATGTCCTCCTCATAGAACTAGGGCCAACACCCTACATCAAGCCATATCGTGCATATATTTTTTTTAGAGTCACGTCATCAAACAACTGTTGATATTATGGTATCCTTGGGAGTTATGAACCTCCATTGTGACCTTTGACAAGATTAGAATGTTCCGGAAGAAAGAAAATAAATGAAAGTAACCCTAGAAGAGATGTCAGCTGAAGAGAGTTAATTAATATGAATTAATTAGTACCCAGAATGAGAAGTCGGTCCGGGTAGTTTGATAGGATTACTATAAATACAAGGCGTCAGTCTCTCATTTGACACACTTCTCAGAATTTCAGAAAGCCACTTCTGCGCACTGTAGTCTAACAGTTTTGTGCGCAAGTCCTGGGGAAGGTGCTACGTCAGTTTTGGGTTGGACTCTCTGATCAGCTTTGGTTACTTCTTGCTTGGTGCATTAGCCTTGCTTGGCTATTGGATTTCTACCAAGATTCTTCTCTCTTTCAAGGTCAAGGTGCTCGAAGGGTGGCTTCGGCCTATGGTTGGGTGACAATAGTGATATTGTCAATGGTAAAACAAGCACATCCACTCATATTATAATAGGTTATGGACCCACAACTCCTTCATTCAATCTAATCGTTGGAAGGAAGCATAGCCATTAGGATACTAAGATCACTGAGGAATTGTCACTAGGTTTACTAATAGGAGAAGCTTCCGAGACATTGTCGCTAGGGTTACTAACAGGAGCAGTTGCAAAAACCCTAAATCTCAAATCTGACATCTTGTGATGGAGCATTTCGCTCAAGGAGAAGATATTCAAATGTGCCTATTTCAGCACACCTTTTTGCTCTCTCATAAGGAAGAAACGTTAGAGTTGAAGTTTTGGATCAAGGCATGACCAACTACCAGTCAACCGAAGACATGAGTGAAAAGATCATTATTCTACACTACTCAGCACTCACTGGAATGATTGAAGATGAAATGTGGATAATTGATAGTGGATCTTCTAGGCACATGACGGGAGATCAAGCCAGACTCTCAAATCTAAATGAGAAGAAGACATCGTACAAGGTAGAGCTTGGAGACAAAAATACTTACCCAGTCGAAGGATTTGGACAAACCTCCGTCAAGTTGAAATCAGGTAACAATGTTCATTTAAGAAATGCTTTATATGTACCTGGTTTATAAAAAAATCTTGTATCCATATCTTACCTAGAAGAAAAAGGAAACAGAATAGATTTCGTAGATGGAAAAGTGTTATCTTGGCATAAAGACTCCAGCATAGAGAATGATAGGGTTATTGGAAGTTGTGAAGGAAATCTATATAGACTACTAGAACAAAATGAAGAATCTCTCGTACATAACGAAGTCAATCCAATGAACTTTGGCATAGAAGGTACGCTCATATTAATTATCAAGAATTACCTTTTCTCAAAAGGATGGTTGAAGGAATACCAGAATTGCAGTCTACACATGAAGGAATTTCCAAAGGATGTGCTCTTGGGAAGAATATCAAGAAACCATTCCCAAGCAGCAAAAACAGATCTAAGGAGATTCTAGATCTGATACACTCAGATGTTTGTGGTCCGATGCCAGTCAAATATCTAGGAGGATCTCTTTACTACATAATATTCATCGATGATTAATCAAGAAAGACCTGGTTATATCTACTAAAGACAAAAGATGAAGTATTCAACAAGTTTCAAGAATTCAAAGTAGAGATAGACAACCTCACAAACAAGAAGATCAATACATTAGGAACAGATAATGGAGGAGAATACACCTCAAAGGAATTCATTTCATTCTACAAATCAGCAAGGATTAGGAGGGAGCTAACTATTCATCATAATCCTCAACAAAATGGTGTGGTAGAAAGGAAGAACAGATCTATCGAAGAAATAGTAAAAGCACTACTAAATGATCAAGGGTTATCCATGTTCTTATGGGGAGAAGCAGTCATGACAACAATATATGTACAAAACAGAATTATTCACCGCATATTGAAGGACATGACTCCAGAAGAAGCCTTCTTAGGTAAGAAACCTAATGTGGAAAACCTAAGAATCTTTGGATGTCCTGTTTACTCTCACATTCCCAAGGACAAAATGAATAAACTAGAACCCTCGGGAAAGAAGGTCATATTCGTGGGATATATCGATTCATCCAAGGCTTATAGAATCTATATTTCAGAACAACATAAGATCGAAGTCAGCAGAGACGTGACATTCAATGAAAAGATGGATTTCAAGAAATCCATAGAAGAAACTATTGAAGAAGAAGAGAATGAAGAACCTATTGAAGAAATCACAGAAAACCAAAATGATGAAAAGGAACAACCCGGTCATCCTATGCAACCATGTGAGACCATTGATTCAGACACCGTACCTAAGACCAAGAAACAACCAGCTTGGCTTGAAGATACCTTACAAAACGCAGAAAGACTCAAGGTCCCAGAAGGAAAATTCAGAAAAAGGTAAGAAGCCTAAAATATTCTCAAGCTATGCAACATATATGACAAAGCTTCTAGATGAAGAACCTACCACATTTGAAGAAGCAGTTCAAAAGAAACAATGGAAAGAAGCTATGACGGAAGAACACCAATCCATTATGAAAAATGATGTATGGGAAATTGTACCTAGACCTAAAGAAAAATCAATGGTAACTTCAAAGTGGGTATATAAGATCAAACATGCAGTAGACGGAAGTGTGGATAAATATAAAGCAAGGTTCATAGCTAGAGGGTTCTCCCAGAAGGAGGGAGAAGATTATGATGTAACTTTTTCTTTGATTACTAGATATACCTCCATTAGAGTTATCATATCTCTTGTCGCTTCCATGGGATGGAACTTACATTAGATGGATGAAAAGACACATTTCCTCAATGGAGCAATCGAAGAATAAGTATATATTGAAAAACCTCAAGGGTTTGAAGTACATTCTAGAGACACTCACGCGTTCATATTAAAGAAATCTCTATATGGACTCAAGCAAGCTCCAAGGGCTTGGTATGCCAGAATGGACAACTATCTAACGAGACTTGGTTTCTCCAAAAGTCATCCAGATACAAGCCTTTACTACAAAGTGGTGGACAATGCACCTGTAATTCTACTACTATATGTTGACGATATATTCATAATAGTTGAAGAGTCTCTCATCATCTAGTGCAAAAAGGAACTAGCTTTTGAATTTGATATGAAATATCTAGGTCTCATGCATTATTACTTGGGACTAGAAGTATGGCAGAAGTGCGGTGAAGTATTCCTTAGACAAGGAAAGTACGCAATAAAGATTCTTCAGAAGTTTGGAATGATGGATTGCAAATCCATAGACACTCCTATGACTACAGATATAAGAAAATAAAAGATCTAGATTCTGATCCAGTAGATCCATCACTATATCGACAATTGATTGGGTCATTGATGTATTTGGTAAATACTCGACCAGACATTTGCTTTGTCGTGAATACACTAAGCCAATTCTAGGTGGAACCTAGACATGAGCATTGGATAGTTTCAAAGCATGTCCTAATATATATTCATGGGACAATAAACTATGGCTTAAGATATACCACATCCAGTGATATATAGCTTCATGGATTTACAAATTCAGATTGGGTAGGAAGTGCAAAAGACAAAAAGAGTACTTAAGGAATGTGTTTCGGCTTGGGCTCCGCTATGATATCTTGGGGTAGTAGGAAACAAAAGTCTGTCACACTCAGCACAATAGAAGCATAATATATCGCAGCATGTGAAGCATGCACAGAAGCAATATGGCTGAGGAAGCTAATGTCTGATTTATTTGATCAGATTCCGGATTCGACCATAATACATTGTGACAATCAGAGTTGTATAAGACTATTAGAACACCCAGTGTTTCATGAAAGGTCGAAACATATTGAGATCAAATACTACTTTATTCGAGATAAAGTCCAGGAAGGAGAAGTAAATCTCCAATATATCCCCACAGATGAGAAGCCAACAGATATCCTAACAAAGCCTCTATCCAGAATAAAGTTTGCATATTTCTGAGACAAGATGGGGATTGTGGAAATAACTCCCTTAGTTGAAAGGGAAGAAATGACTCTCCAGGTTGGGAGGGAGCACTGACATATTATTGAATTGAGGAAATTCATTTTAAATATTGAAAAACAGTCCATCTTGGGCAGATTCTTTCCAGTTTGGAAAGTGGATTGAGATTTCTGATGGATAGACATTTTCTAGTTCGAAAAATGGTCCAGATTGAACGGTCATTTTCATAATGAAAATGGTTCGATGGATTGTTGATGTGCCATAGAAAGTGACTTCCCATTGTGGTTAACATGGGGAGTGGTCTAGGGAAGTCTCTCTTCTTGAGGGTTACTCAAGAAGATTGACCCGCCTCGTCGGACAATGATTTATCATTATGGTTAACATGAGGAATGGTTTGTTTTGGAGGTTGGTGTAGGACAGTCATTTCCACTTGTGGCTAACATGGAAAATGGTCCGGACAATCATTCCTTAGGGTGGATTCATTCTCTCCAGGTTGCACTTTGTTTAGTGCCGGAGGAATGGCCCAGGGTGGGGAATGGTACAGGTTCAGCAATCAGGGACAAGAATTCCTTAGGGCAGATTCATTCTCTCCAGGTTACACTTTGTTTAGTGTCGGAGGAATGGCCCATGGTGAGGAATGGTCCAGGCTTAGAAATCAGAACAATCATTCTTCCTTGCTTGAGAAGAATAGTCCAGATAGCCCATAGTTGATGTTCTACTCTGAGGGCAGATACTCTTTCAGATCTCACAGATGTGAGTTAAAGAATGGCCCAGATGATTCAGTTTATATCATAACAATATTTTATGTGCAGGTTGATATTAGATAATTGTTATGCAGACTTCCTATCTCCAGACAGTAGAGATATACTACTATGGTGGATATGTTCCACTGTTTGTGACTATGTGTCATGATTTGAGTAGTTGTGTACTACCATGGATAAACACAGTTTTGTTTTATCAATTGATATTGTACCAATTGTCACATAGATTATCCAAGTGGATAAAATGACAGTGCTAATGATACTACCAGTTGAATGGTCTGTTTGTGCTCAAGACCATTATCAGTTATACCTCCCTAGCTAGGAGGGAGTGTTGATATTATGGTAGCTTCGGGAGGTATGAACCTCCATTGTGACCTTTAACAAGATTAGAATGTTCCAGAAGAAAGAAAAGAAATGAAAGTAACCCTAGAAGAGATGTTGGTTGAAGAGAGTTAATTAATATGAATTAATTAGTACCCAGAATGAGAAGTCGGCCCAGGCAGTTTGCTAGGATTACTATAAATACAAGGTGTCAGTCTCTCATTTGACACACTTCTCAAAATTGCAGAAAGCCACTTCTACACAATGGAGTCTAGCAGTTTTGTGCACAAGTCCTGGGGAAGGTGTTGCACCAGTTTTGGGTTGGACTCTCTGATCAGCTTTGGTTACTTCTTGCTTGGTGCATTAGCCTTGCTTGGCTATTGGATTTCTACTAGGATTCTTATCTCTATCAAGGTCAAGGTGCTTGGAGGGTGGCTTCAGCCTATGGTTGGGTGACAATAGTGATATTGTCAATGGTAAAACGAGCACATCCACTCATATTCTAACAATAACCACTCTAGGAAAGTAGTGCATCCTATCAAAACCACACTTTCCACAGATCATAGACATATTTTGAATCATAAATTAAATAACAATTACAATGTATAGGATACACTATATATTTTATGTCTATGACATCTAAGTTACCTCAACACTATAGTCATTTGGCTATCACATAGCTCATCAACCTGTAGGTTATTTCACCAATAACTCATATCCATGCATATACATCATATTCTCATATCAGGATCCATATCTGTATTGATATTCAATTAACAAATGCATGTCGATTTTTATCATGCCTTGCATCTGTTATGCATTCACAATAGAACTTGAACTAGTATCAATGTACCAAAATTCCATATTTAAATTTGCATGTATGAACATTCTCATAACTATCATAATTATTAACATATAATAATAAAAATAGCATTATGAAACACACAAATAGGTCCAGATATACACATCTCACATGTCTATGTCAGACTAACTAAGTCTAAATAGTTACTAATCAATGAATTACCAAGATGAATAAAATCAAAGTTCTAATTGTCTAAGGTCAAAATATGGGGCATTACATACAGCCACCCTTCAAGAAACTTTGTCCTGAAATTATGTTCATTCTCAATAAGAGGAATAATTCGTGACACAACTTATATCTGTCTTCTATGATAGCAAACCTTGTGCGATATTGGTCCCACTGGACCTTCAATTGATTAGAAACATGTCGAGGATATTTATATATCGATTGCATCTATCCCCACTTAGCAAGCACCTTACTATGTCCATAATCTATTTTATTACCAATTGTAATTTAATTAATGAAAAGACACACTTCTCTTACATATGTATTCTTCCTAAGTTCCATATAGGACATCGACCTTTAAGTATAGTCTACTAGTTTGACAACCAATTAAATCCTTATATTTTAATTGGTTATCTAGTTAAGTGAATCTTACATTGAATTCAATATAAATTTCATTAATTCATACATATAATCCATGGATGATTTTAGGGGCTAAATTTCGCTCATGGGCTAATTTTCCATGGTTTTTCAAAAAATGAGATTTGTTATTTTAAAAATGATTCGCCCAAATTCTATAGGATAAAATTATTTTACCTTAAAAATCGCCAAAATTTTATAAAAACTATATAAAATCCTTAGAAATTTAAATATTTTTACAAAAATATCACTAAACATTTATAGTTGGCATATGAAGGATTAGTAAGATTCGTCTAGGTTTCTACAATTTAAAATAAATTTTCATCCTTAAAATCATCCCTGATATAATCCCACCTCATATGTCTTGATAATTATAAACAATCATTATTGACTTTGATTATCACTCTAACTTGACAATACATAATCCATCACTTATGAGATTGACACAAAATATTTTCCATGTTTAAGAACATAGACTAAGATATTGCTAATTGGTTGTTATGTGATGTCATCACTTCGAGGTTTGTTTGGTCATTGTCCTCAATCTCACTATTTTCTTAAGTTATATAAATTAGATTGTCAAGTATATAATTCTCTTCATCAAAGTCGAGGAAAATCATGTTTTATATCAACAATTCACTATTTACAAGCATGCCTATACATAAAGAACACCACGTGGACACATGATTTAGTGAACATTTTATATCAAGAATAAATTTACTAAGGGTTCATTCCAAAATATTTAGTCACTTGTCCTTAAGGTCTTCTCTTCTTGAACCATTGTACTTTGTATGTTTCAAAATTATATCCTCTATACCTACAAATCCTTACCAACTTTGGCCTATATCTCTTTTCTTGTCCATCTCTAGCACTTTCAAGTCCCCCCCCCCTACTGTGGAAGACGTTTAACAATGGGAAGCATGTGTCCATCATTCTCCATCTAGATTTTTATTTATTTCAAATAGAGTTTCTTCATAGGGAAACATCCTTCTTAGTGACCAAGTAGTTGTTAGATTGATTAATGCATTTCAATATGTGATCTCCCATTTAGACACCTCACCCCACTTAAAAGGGACTTATGCATAATAATCCATGACACTCCATCGAAATTTCTATTGTGGTAGACTTGGCACTACACTCTCTCTAGGGTCAAGACTTTCCCACTCGCTCTTTAGTATATAAGAAACCGAAGTGCATAAGCTACACTCTCGTGCTAGAAAAAGTTTCAATAGAACACCACACAAAATTCTCCATTAACCAAGTAATCATTTTCTAGCTAATGGTGAATTTCCACGTGACCTTCCCTTTCTAGAGTAGAACACATCATTGGTTGTTTCTCATAATGGTCGTCCTCCTAATGTTCATGTAATGCCCCATATTAATGGAGGACGACTCCTAAGAACAACCCAAAAGTAGTTACACTTACTAATAAAGTGGAGGACGACTCCTAAGTCATACATCACACACTGTTTCCCACGTCAACAATTTTCTTTTTCTAGGTTACAAGAATTGTTTCAATACAATCACCCAAACCTTAAAACATATCTAGTTGGACTTTGATTATAATGTGCACTTTCAGTTCTCTATTCCATACTCTAAGAATTAGATTCCACACTCTAGCTTGAAGGGATTACATAGTGCTAAGATCGTTGTCTTGCTCACAATTCCATGCATTTTGGTAATGCTTTGAATGAATTAAATTTTTTCATAAAACCCACTCTTATGGTGACTTGGGTTGAATGTCAATTTTTTTTTAAATCTTGGTTCTTGGTTAAGGACATTAATTGGGATTTAGGTGAGTTTCCCTATTGCAATGTGATGGATTTATAATCTTGATGTCGTCCTATTTCCATAACAAGGTAGCTAAACAACTACACAACACCATGCACCACATTTATAGTTTAAATATATATAACACATTTTATTAATCTAATTGATTTATTCTAACAACATATTTTACTATTACTTAATCTTTTGATACACTTGCAATATGAGGAGGTTCTCATTAGTAAGCACTCTCTTGCCTCAATCATAATATCTTTCTCACCCACATATTTTTTTTTTTTTTTTTTTTTTTTAATNTTCAGATATCTTTATAGCTCAATAGAAATTCAAAACATTAATTTGTTGCTACCTAAATCCAAATTAAAATTATATATATATATAATCCTCATTAATTGCACATTTGTATATATATATATATATCAAACACCCTAACCATATATGATTAATTTATATACTATAGTAATAATATTATTTTATATATACTTTACATTTATAAAGTTTTACATTTTATTCTTGATAAGATTCATAATTTTATCAACCTAATATTTTGACTCACAATTAAATTTATTAAATATTTTTACTATAATTTATTAATAATATTTTCATTAAACTTATTATACTTTAATCATAATTTTGTCAAATCTTTTAACTATTAATTTATTATGTATATTACAGTTTTCACTTTATCCAATTATTATACACTTTACTATATTACTATAACTCATTATTATAATGTAAACCTATATACCACACGTACATATATAAACATACATTACTAACTAAACATTTTAATATAAAGTAAATTCATTTTAAAAATTAAAGATAAACAAGTAAATTCATTTTGTTTTGTTATTTTATTCACTTATTCATTTATGTTTTTAAGTTTCAAATTATGCTCTATCTTTTTTTTCAATTTTTTATATTTTTTAAATTAAATATAATAAAAAAACAAATACTCAATCACACGACAACACTTAAATAACTAACCATCATTTTAAGTTTAAATGAAAAACAAAAACTAATAATTTAATCACATTTTTCCATTAAAATAATATAACATTTTAATATTACATATTTTAATGGATTTACAATAACTTTGTGGCTTAACATATTGTGTCGATCTCACATACAACTTCAAATACATAAGTAATTTAATGGAATAGTTTGAATCTTTTGACGGTGTATAACATGTGACCCAGTCTCTCCACACGTCATGAGTGATACATGAGAGCGAGGTTTCGAATATTTTTTTTAATTTTTTAAGTAATTTCTACTATTGCGTGAAAGATCTGGGGGTAAGACAGACTATGCTACTTAAAAACGTATTCTGGTTATTGCATTTTAAAATACAGTCTGAACCCTTTCCAACTTATCCTAAAGTCTGCTCACTTTTCCGATTTTACATAGTTCAAACTCAGCTCAAAAGATGCTACTAAATTGCAAAAAAAATAAGATTTATGGCCAAGATTTATTGGTATGGACCTTGAATGTACTTAAGCTCGTTGAGAAGACAAAAAAAAATGTTATTGAGAATTAAAGCGAACATAGAGAATACAAAAGGTAACACTAAAAATAAAGTAAAATGACAAAGAACCAAACCGAAAACAATTTTTTTTTTCAAATTTCCCTTGCTAATGAGTTGTGCCTCGATCTCCACCATGATTCCTCCTTTAAAAACTCCTTTCCATCCTCATATATTCAGGGACTCAATAGGCTTTAATTGTAATCAGGAAATTGGCAATGACGTGTATCATTTTTTTTCAATTGCAATAAGGATATTGTCAATGACGTGTACCACTTTCTTGCCTGTAATTCAAATCCAATGGTTATTTATTATCATTCCTCTTTGAAGTATCTTAGACATTTTATTTTCCTCCATATGATAGTATATTGAGCACCCATTAAATCAATCTTGCCACGTGAATCTTTCGTTTACAAATCGAATCACATCCTTTCTTTAGATGGACATAGTAGTAAATAAATATATTTCATTTACAGTTCACATCCCTCATTTCAACTGACATATTTAGTGGTACGACTTATCGATTCATTATGGGTTGATAGTTTAGAAACATATGCCTGCTCAAATAAATAGCTATGTCGGGACTTCTCAATTTTTAATGGGAAATCAATTAAAACAGTTTTTCAAAGAAAATAGATCTTTGTGCTCATGGATTGGTATGGGTACATAAAATATGAGAAAACAAACATATGGTGAGGCTATGCTCACTTCTCTATTATTCAATGAAGACTGATTACATTCTTAAATAGGAAAAGACTTTATTGAGTCGGTTACATGCAAACCACAAACAACTAGATTTTACGAACAGTGAACTATGAACTGACTCTTATAATTGGCGCTTACAACTAGCGCTTACTTCATTATTTCCAAGTCTCCCCCTTAATGGAGAATGGATTGACTTATACACCTAACATCTCCCTAAATAGCTCAAACTTAATCTTTCCAAGAGGCTTAGTGAAAATATCAGCATCATTTCCACTAGTAATACAATACATAAGAGCTATTTCATTTCACTGCAACTTTTCTCTAACAAAATGAAACTGAGCTTCAATATGCTTTGTCCTTGCATGAAAAATTGGATTCTTCGCAATATTGATTGAACTTTGATTATCACATATGATCATCATAGGTTCCTGGCGTTCTTCTCCAACATATTGAATAAGTCTTCTTAACCAAACAACTTCATAAGTTGTTGCACACAAGGCTTTATATTCTGCTTCAGTAGAAGACAAAGATACATTAGGCTGCTTTTTACTCCTCCATGAAACAACCTCGGATCCAATGCCAAACGCATTTCCAGTGGTTGATCTTCGATCATCCAAATTGTTAGCCCAATTAGAATCTGAGTAACCTGTCAACTCAACATCAGATCCATCCATATATTTAATACCATAATCAAGTGTTCCTTTTAGATACCTAAGTATTGCATTTGTTGCATTCCAATGGCTTTCATGAGGCTTTGCCATAAACTGACTTAATACACTCACAGAATATGAAATATCAGATCTGGTTGTGGTGAGATAATTCAAACTACCCACCATTTGTCTATACATAGTGCTATTCACCTCCTTCGAACCATCATCACAAGAAAGTTTCACATTCTACTGCATGGAAACAATAGAAGACTTACACTGATCCATTTTAAATCGCTTAAGTATTTCTCTGATATACTTACTCTGACAAACAAAAGTTTGGCCTGCATTTCTCCAAACTTCAAGACCTAGGCAGTGATGTAACTCACCAAGATCTTTCATTTCAAAAACTTTTGACAACTACTGCTTGATTTCATCAATTAATTTCTCTTCATTTCCTGTAATTATCAAATCATCAACATATAAGGAAATCATCAACATATACCCTTGCTCATCAAATTTGGTATACAGATTTGGATCACTTTTGCTCCTCATAAAACCTTGTTGAAGGAAGAAAGAGTCTATCTTCTCATACCATGACCTAGGTCCATGTTTTAGTCCATACAATGCTTTCTTTAACTTACACACTAAGTGTTATTTCCCTTGTTCCACAAACCCTTCAAGTTGAGTAAGGTAAACCTCTTCCTTTAACTCACCATTCAAAAATGCAGATTTAACATCTAACTAGTGTAGCTTCCAATGGTACTTTGTAGCTAAAGCAATTAACATTTTGATAGTATTCGATTTAGCTATTGGTGCAAATGTTTTAGCATAATCAATACATTTTGTTTGTGAATACCCCTTTGCAACCAGTCTAGCCTTATACTTATCTATACTACCATCTAATTTAAACTTGGGTTTGTATATCCATTTGCATCCAATGGGCTTCTTATGTTTAAGCAATTCAGTCAATTCCCAAGTATTGTTTTTCATTATCGATTCATATTCTTCCTCCATTGCATTTCGCCATTCATCATGTTCATTAGCTTCATCAAAACTCATGGGTTCTATGACATTTGAAATGCTACTCATTAGGGCATAATCTTTATACCTCTCAGGAAGCTGAATCTGTCATGAAGATCTTCTCAACTGATTATCTTCCTCCCAACTTTGTGAAGATCTATCTTCACCTCTAGGTGAATTGTGACTGCTTGAATTGTTCATATCATTGAGTCCTTGATGTTGTTGTTGTTGTCGCAGTGGGGATGGCTGACATTGTGGGGGTTGTTGTTTCTCTTCTTTAACTCCTTCATCAAGAAGTCTCTGCCATTCCACATGATTGTTGTCATCATGATTTTCTGCCTTCTGCTCATGGAAAAGTACATCTGTACTTGCAAATACTTTGTGAGTAGCATGATCAAATAGTTTGTATGCTTTAAATTCATAACAATACCCAATGAAAATACATTTAATGGCTTTAGCATCCAATTCCCTTCTATTCTCCTTTGGAATATGAGCAAAAGCCTTACACCCAAATACTTTCAAATTATGAACTGCAGGTTTGGAACCATACAAGGCCTCGAAAGGAGTAACATTATCAAGACACCTTGTTGGACTTCTATTCTTTAAATAAACTACAGTATTTATGGCTTCAGCCCAAAATGCGTTTGAGAGATTCTTACATTTCATCATACTGTGTGCACACTTGACCAGAGTTCTGTTTTTTCTTTCAGCAACTCTGTTATGCTGTGGAGTGTGTGGTACTGTAAACTATTGTATGATTCCTTGATATTTGCAATATTTGTTGAAGTCCCCTGATTTATACTCTTCCCCTTGATCTGAACAGAGGATTTTGATGGATTTTCCTGTTTTCTTTTCCACCATGGTTTTGAATTCCTTAAAATACTCGAAAACATCACATTTTCTTCTAAGGAAGTAAACTCATATGTATATCGTGCAATCATCAATAAATAACAGAAAGTAAAATGCACCTCCTAAAGACCTAGTCTGCATAGGCCCACAAACATCAGTATGCACAAGATCTAACACATCTCTATTTTTCTTATCAGGATTAGAGGGGAATTCATCTATGTACATCTTTCCTAATGCACATCCATCACAAGCAACCTTCTCATTCTTTAACATGGGAAGTCCTTCAACCATATTCTTTTTATGTAATAACAATAAATCAGGATGATTGATGTGTCCATACCTTTGATGCCAAAGAATATCTGTTGGCATGGTTGCAGAAGTCAATGCATGATGTGCTTTGGTGGTAACATCAAGTTTGTATAGGCCTCCTGCTCTGACTCATGTTGCAACAGTTTTGAAATGGTCCAGCAGATCCTTCACTATGCAATGATTCTTGAAGAACTCAGCCTTCAAGTCCTGATCTGTAATGGTGGACACAAAGATCAAATTTTTCTTTATTCCTGGCACATAAACAACATTGCGAATGTGACGAATTGTACCATTCGGCAATGTCACAGGAATGTCTCCATATCCCTTGATCTAATGAGCGCGGTCATTTCCAAGATATATGTTGGCACCATTCTATGTTTCTTTAAAATTAGCATACCAATTTTTATTGCAATTCATATGTACTAATACTCTGGAATCCACAAACCAGGCATCATAATCATTTGTTTCAGCAGATAAAGCAATGTTAGAAACAAATAGCCTAAGATCCCGTGATTCAAAATTTGGGGGTTCATCAATATCATCACTAGCAATAAATAATCTGAGATCATGATTTGACAATTTTTCTGCATAATGACTTGAATGTGTTTTAGGTTTATTCCTAGCTTCATTTTTCTTCTTCTTATGATAGTTTTTAACAATATGTTCAGTTCGACCACAATAAAAACAACTCTTTGACTCATTCCTGTCGGATTGCATACCTTGATTTGGAGATTTTCGTCTCTACGATGACCTGCCTGTCTGCCATGAACTGCCTCCTCTACCTCTTTCTCCTGATATCCCTCTTGCAGATATCTTATTTGTCCACAGTTCCAATTCTTTATTTTGAGGCTTCAGATTCTCGTGCCTCTCTTCCTCTTGCAGCAAAATACCTGTCAGTTCTTCAAACGTAGGAGGTTTCTCCCTTGCTGCGAGACCTGTTATGAACATATGATAATCTTCTAGCATACCATTTAAGGTAATAGTGACCGGGTCAGTGTTGGAAACAGTTTCCCCTATATCTACTAGCTTGTCTTTTACCTCTTTAATACGACCCAAAAATGAACTAACAGATTCATTTCCATCCATCTTAATGCCTAGCAATTTGGTTTTCAGAAACAAAATGTGATTTGTGTTGATAGTTTCATACAATGCTTTAAGCGTTGTCCATGTAGTAGTAGAAGTTGTAGCTTCTCTAATATGTGGAATTATTCTATCTTTAACAGACATGCGCAACAATACCTTTGCCTTGTTTTCACGCTTCTCCCAATCTTGGATTTGTGTTGCTGTCGCACCTGCAATCGCATCAGATTTCAGTTCAATTCCCTTCGCAATGTTCCATACACCATAGCCTTCCATGAGTGTATGCATCTTGCAGTTAATGAAATTCGATCCATCTAACTTGTTAGCTTCGTTGAGGTAGCTCTCTGCCAGCGGATTCGCCATCGCTGCAAGATATTCTCTGCAAGTAAAACACCAAGGATATAGAACTTTCTGTCGAGTTTTCGCCTGTGCTGAGCAGTTCATTGCTCTCCCTTTGAATCCACTGATCCAACTCTATCACTGTTCTCATCTTAAATCATGCATGCATCCACCTTTAAATCATAACACCACCTCACATGCATATATCAACCTTTAAGATTGCACCTTAATATCCAAAATATCCACTTTTTAAAGAACAAAATATCCACTTTTGTTTTTAAATACACACATCCACTTTAATAAAAAATGAAAAACTCACTCTTCACTTCAGGCTTCACTTAATAAAAAGTATCCACCTTTTTTAAACTTTAATATCCAACATAATTTTTAAACCTCACACATGGATCCACTTTTAAAAATAAAAACTCCACCTTTATGATATTTAATAATAATCATAAGAAAACTTCACTTTAATAAAAACAAACTATACTTCACTTTAATTAAAGGTTTATAACTCCATGATTTTCAAAAAAATATAACTCAATCTTATTCAAACTATAACCATGCAAAGTCCTCACGCTCTTCCCTCACAAATCAAATCGTGGACCGGACAAATCGTGCTCATGCAAATCGTGGAAAAAATCTCCACGCCCTCAATTTTTTCACGCTATCCACGCCTGCGTAAACAAGAACTTTTCCACACCTCACATGTACTCCGGCTGCAAGATGTTCACAGCTCTCAAGTACTCCGTCTACGGGAATTTCTAAAGATTTCCACACTGTAATGTTATCTTAGCTGCAGAAATTTCGTTGTTTTCTCCCTGCAGAAAGTTTGAGTAGTGTGTCACCGCACCCTACCAGAGGAGGGACCTACAGACCTCTATGAATTTCCACACCTCTCCCTGTGGCTCTGATACCAAGATAAAATATGAGAAAACAAACACACAATGAGGCTACGCTCACTTCTCTATTATTCAATGAAGATTGATTACATTCTTAAATAGGAAAAGACTCTACTGAGTTGGTTACATGCAAACCATAAACAACTAGACTCTACGAACATTGAACTACGAAATGACTCTTAGAACTGACTATTAGAACTGGCACTTACTCCATTATTTCCAAGTATCCCTAGTCCCTTCCATCCTCTACCTCACGACGGATAGAGTCCCCATTAATTAAGACTTGGTTATCTTCACGCTCACGTAACAGAATGAGATTACCAACTCTCTACATGGTAAATGGCAAGAGGGGAGAAAGGTATGGTTTTTGTTTTTCAATGGGATTCAAATTGGTCACTATCTCAATGAGAAAATCAACAGTGGAATAGGAAATGTGGGATATCTATCCTTCAATATATTTAAAGGACTTTCATCTTTTCCATTTTACCTTCTTTTTTTATAGAGATACATCTCTATCTCAATCTCTATCTCTGCTTTATTTTTATTAAATAGTGTAAAAATGAATCTTCCTCTCTTCAAACCTATTTATTTTATTGAAAGGCTTGGTATTTTCTTTTCCTTTCTAAGGATTGGGACCTGAAACCCATCATGTTGATTAATCATACATTTTGTCCATCTACTACATTTGCTTCCACTTACTCTGCTAGCTGGGAAACCTTTATTTCCTTTGTATTATATAAGGTGTCACAAGGTGAAAAACAAGAACTACTAACTCAAAGGATAGATGTTTCTTCAAGGATTTTGTTGGAACCAAATACTCATATATAATGGGATCCATGTTTTAGCATTAGCTAGTCAAATGTATGTGTTGGAATAATTTTGTTATATTTCTTCCTATCAAAATCTTTTTTCCGCTAAGATTGAGCTAAGCTAATGGAGGGGTAAGGAAGGAAGTGTTGTAATGGTTTTTTTGTTATAGGTGGTTTTTGTATAGGCTTTGATAATACTCTCCTAGTTTTGTTGAGGTATCGAAATAAAAACTAAAATTTCTAGATGGAGAGGATGTTAAAGGATACATTTAGCAGATTGCATAATACATTACTATTTATTAATATTATCATTTCTTGCTCTTTTCTCTACTTATAAATTATTTCCCATTTCATATTATAAACTTGTTGACAATTAAAATTGCAATGAGGATTTTTGCCCGCAAAGTATTGCTAAAGCCTATTACTATAAGCCAACAAGATATATAATACTAGTAGGTGGGACCCCCTTGTATATTGGGAGATCAGATCTGGTTCTTATTTCATGTTATGCTGATGTTCGACATTGCTACAGAGTTATACATGATTGATGAAATCTTGGTTTTATTGGCGATGGATAAGGTCTATTATGTGTTGGTTCTAATTGTGATAAATGAATGATGGATAAGGCATGTTATGTGTGTTTTTGTTTCTCTGGGCTCTAAATTTCATGTTACGATGGCCTATGTTATCCATTGTTACCATTGCTATCTATTCTTGGATTCATTACTATGACACCTGCATAAGAGACATGTTAGTAATAATATATAAGAGTAGTTGAAAAGAGATAAAAGAAATATGACAAAGTGCAAAAAGAAGAAACTAGACTATACTAATATGTTGCACTGTGCATTTTGAAGTTTAGATGGATTGTTGTTAGTCCTAGATAATGGGTTAATGGCTATACGATTTATTGAGTTATATGGAAATACATGTGATATGTGATATAGTATGGTTGGCAGTGGTTAATGTGACATAGGGTGGCGGTCTTGGCAAATAGTGGATGTTGGTTTCAATGCATGGTTTAATTGAATGAAGTAATGAATTAGTGGGTTGGAGTGTACTAAGGAATTGAATGACTGGAGGGTGTAGGTGATACCCCTCCCACTGGTCATCACCCTGGCTATTTTTCAACTATGTTCATTGTGGTTAAGCTCTGATTTTCAAGCAGAAGAAGAACTGCTTAGCCAAGCTCGGGTTTTTAAGGATTTCATGGTTATAGGTATATATTTTTTCCATCCATGAACCTTCTCTGGTTATGAAATATATATTGGCTCGGTGATGTATGGGTCTATGCTTTCCTTAAGTATGGAAATTGAGTAAAATTGTGATATTTTTCTGGAATGAATGGTTGGTGTGGTTTCAATGCAATAATGTTTGAAGTTACAGTTTCATTGATCATTCTAATTTTAGAAGCCATGAAGGATCTTTGTCATCCTTATTGGTCTTGGTTGAAGGGTTTTCATTATGTCCAGATTGGTTGGCTATCTCCATGCTTTCTTGTCACCATACCCAGTCATTTGTTGTTATGGGGTTTGTTAGGTTTGCAACACTTTGTGTTGCTATGTATCGTTCACTTGGGTATGGGTTCGTTCATGTTACTAGTGTTTGCGCAGGGGTTTATAATAGTCATTATGCCAAAGGGCTTGCTTAAGGTTGATTGTTATTTCTCAACTCCATTTTATCTCAACATTCTTTAGTTGATTGGGAAAACCGCGAGGGTTATACCCTGTGTGTTCTAAGTATTGTCAGAGGACCAAAATGAATACTTGCTCCTCTGTTCATAATCTCCCCTATCACAGGAATTGTCACCTTGTTTGTGAAGTTATTGGTGGTATACACTGTGTGTGCACCGTTGGTCTCGAAGGTTCTCACTTGATGTTGGGGGGGCGGGGAGGGGGTTGACTCTAGTCTCCCTGTGTTGGTCCACAGAGAAAACCCTTGACTTCTCAAGCCCGGTTTTTTATAGAGGGAACCATTATGTCCAGTCAGGTATGTTGTTGATTCTTATGAGTTGGTGGTGCATCGTCGACAATAATCTATCATTGGCTCATCTCTGTTGATTATGTTGACAGTGGTTTTTGTTTTTAGTCACTACAATTGGTTATTATAACAGTCAAATTGATAAGCTCAGCATGGTTAATTGGTTGATTGGAGAAACTAGATTGCACGGTCGTTGTATTTTACATTGTGATTATTGAATTATTAAACTAGCATTACTTTTAATTGATTAAGTCACAGCAATGCTTCGTGCGTAATGTGTGGGTACGTGTTTCCTTCCTACATCATGTTAGGTTGAGTTCATGATTGTTGTGACATTGGGTTTTAATTTCCATGGGAGTATTTCAATCATGGTAATTATGGCATGGCCATCCACTGTA
Organism: Picea engelmannii; assembly: GCA_009831015.1. NCBI lineage: Eukaryota > Viridiplantae > Streptophyta > Pinopsida > Pinales > Pinaceae > Picea > Picea engelmannii. The sequence goes on along the minus strand of ML787871.1, from coordinate 325,974 downwards.
TATTCTATGGATATTATTGATTGTGCCATTAGAGATGGTCATGAGTTTTTAAACAATATGGTTTTGTTGAAAATTTGATCAATTTATGAGATGCGATCGGCTTACTGTTGCTACCTCGTTATATTGATTTATAGCCCAACATTTTGGATGTTTTGGACCTGTACAGTCATAGAAATATTCTGCGTTTTTTCGAATGGTCTATGTATTCCAAGCATAGTATGAGTTAAAATGGTGATTGTTGTCCATGTGTTTAAATGGCAACTCAGGATATTTGCAATTAAAATATTGATGGTTGTATTTGGTTGTTTGGTATGTTCGTTGATGAATATCATGCATCGTAGCAAAGATAGATGCAGGTTCTATGACGATATAACCTCATTCCAATTTAATTATTAAATGAATTAAATGACAGAATTGGGCACAACTTTTGAGTCTGTATTTGATGATTGAAATAATTCATGGGTAGTGGTTGCTGAAGTTGATGCTGAACAGAGTGGTAATAAGTGACTATGTATTCATTTGGGAATTGTTTTAAAATATTAAATGGACAAGGAGAAGAAACATAACTCTTCTACAAGTTGTTGTGGGATTCATGTTGTCTTGTTTGGTGAGACTGTGTTAAAAATCTGATTACAAAGAGTGAGAAAGTCAATGCACAAAATTAATTGAATTATACATAGAAGTTTTCATTTGATCACAATAATTATTTGGTTGGTGTTATTTCGTTTTAAAAAATGGTTTTATGAATTACTTAATTAATTTTATGAACAGTATCTGCTCCTTTCCCTACCATTATTTCGCATTTCTCTAATTACAACCCCATCGCTTTCCCACATACATTTTTCACTCCCTGTTCTAAAATTTAATTACAGTCAAGAATAATTATGTATTGAAGCAATTTGAAATCGTAGTTTCTTGGTTGGATCACTGTGATATTTTATTTGGTTTGCATTACAGTTGATTGTTTGTTGTCTTTGAGTAGTAACCATGTTTCTTGTCCCCCTCATTTTATCATGTTTCACTCAATACAAACCCCTCGCATATCCCAGGACCTTTTGTTCACCCCCTTCTCATTGAAAATAGTAAAACAATTTATATGGACTGGATTGCATGAGTCTGATATGTTGTTGAGCCAAATTCTATTTCATATTTTTAAGGAATTGTCATGTATGGTTGTAACGGAATTATTTTCTAATCAATCATGCATGCAAGAATGAGTTTTTTCAGCTGAGGTAGCCATGGAAGAGGCAACCGAGGGAGAGGTAATTGGAACAGAGGCCCAAGAAGGCCAAGATTCCCCATACACTTTGATGTTGACTCACAAGAGTTAGGCCAATTTTTTCAGGCCGTATTTTTCAATTGGATTGGGAAAGGAGTGGTCCAACCTAGGCCTGAAAGGCCTCCCTTCCAAGCACCACAAGCCCCTGGTATTCTCGTGCCCCCTCATGTATCATTGTAACCCGAGCTTCCCGAAACCGATGGATGGCAAGAGATTGTCCACCCGAGAGTCTCCCAACATCATGGCTAGCCCAATTTATCCTTACCTTCTCCCCCACCGAACAATCATATTGTTCAAGCAAACCCTACCCACTCACCAATGCAATCCTCCCATGCTAGCAAAACATTGAAAACAGAGGCCCACCATGCACCTGACAAAGGAAAATCCATTGCTGCCCCTTCCTCATCCTCCAATGGCTCTGATAAATCTGTGTCTTCCCGGATGCATTTGAGGGACGATTTTTCTCATGTGATCAACGATATTAGGCCTAAAGGCTCAGTGCAGCCAAAGGAAAATTTGTAGAAATTAAAGGGTGATTGCAATAATCGAGGAAGGATTACATCTCAGAGTGGAAAATATGGTTTTTGAGTGTTATTTTATTATTGTTGATGACAGTTGACTTCAGAAGTTTTTTGGACAACATGTTTTCTTTGGATATATGAGTAACATATTTTTGAAAATATTTCAAATATCAATGAGATAAATTGTCAAATATGAATGTGATGATGGAAGTCACAAGGAGGGGTGTTTTGTTTAATTAACTAGTTATGTTATGATTGTTAAGAACTAATGGCAGTCACAAGGGGTCCCACCTACTAGTTATTATTTATTTATAACCCTTATTATGATTACCACTTTTCCCCCTAACTAAAAAGTTGGTTGAGTTTTAATTAACTTAACTAATGAGGTAGTTCAACTACTTCAACCAATTCTAATTTGCTTAAAGGAAAAGGAAAGGGAGGAACAAGAGGAGGATAGAAGGAGAAGCATACTAAGGTTTTATCTTTGAGTTTGTGTTGAGATAGTTTAGTTTCATTCATTCCCTAATTGATCACAAGCCTAATTCTTTTTTATGATAGCGGGGTCTTATTGTAGAGAAAAATATTCAGGGCTAAATTACATCATTCAGACACTTGTTTTTCAGAGGTGTTGATCATTCTTTGATATTCTATGTAGACTTGTCTGTTTGTGAATTAGTTTTCATGACTAACAAAGGCTATTGTGCAGAGTCGAGTGGGCAACAAACTGTGGCAAGTTGATCTAGCTTTTAGTGTTTAGTTTTGATTTTCTGTCATAGGTCCTTTTGTATGTTTCATCGGGGACGTCTAAGTTTGACTTTGGTCCAAAACTTCTTCACGAAATTTTGTAAAGAGAATGATTCTTTGATGAATTGGAACGAAATAAAGGATTGTTTTATGTCTCATCTGTCTTTATTATCATCTTGGTGTCTTTACTTCTATCCCTACATTTATTTCAACAACTATCATATTCAGAAAATCATATTAATAATGAATTTTCCAGCAAGCTTTTATTTATAGAAAGACTAGCCTAAGCAATATTCTTTGCCGGGCGCGCAGGGGGGTAAGAGGGGGGGCCGCTAGGCCCCCCCTCGGGGGGTGTAGGGGGGCGGAGCCCCCCG
>ML787871.1:188486-217624 GCA_009831015.1 Picea engelmannii | reverse complement strand
GTTATTGAATGTAATAGGTAGTTAATTAATTAATTAATTAATCAAAATTATAACCTTTAATTAATTAATAAATACTTAATTAATATCATTAGACCAATCTTTGTTTAGTTATTAACATGTTAGGAAAAATTAATTACCTAATAGATCTTTTACTTAATAATCCCTAAGTATATATACTACTAGGGTTGTTACAACCGACCTTTGGCTATCAAAATATTGACTTTCTCTCGAAATAGGTGACAAATAAATAGTTTACTTGGTAGAAAATATAAGATTAAATCTAAGGTATGAGCTTTTGCCCTATTTAAATTTTCAAAGAAGTATCACTTAGTATGGCAGAGGTCTCATATGTACAAATATCGTCACCTAATCTATACCCAGAGAAATGAAGTTTACGTTTTAATTGTCAAGAGTTTCTCTAGATAAAATAAAAAATGAAATAAAACTTGTAACAAAAAATGAGCAATAAGAAGACCTAAAAGAAAAAGTTTCAAGATTTGAGTATAAAGTTTGCATAGGAGTGACCGTACTTACAACAGAACATATGAATCCTCATTATGTTCCCCCACTAATTTTCAAAATTGTATTTTCATGTGATTCTTGATATCATCCCATGGTCTTCATAGAGGAAAAAGGGTCTCACCTTAGCTCTGAAAACCGATAAACAAATCTTAAAAAAAGAGAATAGGTAAACAGTTCTTATGATTCCTCTTACTTTAACGAAACAAAAATTATGTCTAGGATAATCCTGACTCTCTTAGCCCTTCTAATAGGTTTAAACTGATTAGTTTCTCTCAAGGAATGTCCCTGGAAAATCAAAATTCCCCGTGAGAACTTCCTGGTAAGCAAAGATGTCTTGAAGGTCGAAAGAAAATTAGTCCAGAGTAATCAAAGTGAGTTGAAAGACCTATGTGTCTAAATTATAAGTAGATATCACCCCTGGTATATTGTATACAAATTGATTTCCCCCACTTCATGTTTTAAAAATATAAGACAGATGGTGAAAGGAAATTCATAAAATGATTGCCCCCATATAGTCCAAAAAATAGATGATGAAAGGAAATTCATTAAATGATTGCCCTCATTTCATCATTTAATTAATGCACAATTACTAATTGAAGTGGTGAAAGGAAATTCAATGTGGGAAATTAGATAACTTCACCGGGGTACTGAACAGGCTCGCTGACAGTGAAGCAATGTCTATGATATCTACAAGGTTGTTATACATGAATTATAATGTACTCTGGTAACTAGTTCCCTTTTCGACTAGATCTACATTCTAAGCTAACACAGGACTTCCTGACTAAAAACACTGAAATTACTTTACTTTGATGCGAACAAAATCAAAAAGAGCTTGCTAGAATGATTAAGGTTGTTTTGATTATCTTAAGCAAATCTGAAGTCAATTTTAAGAAAAGGAAGCCATTGATAAGCCTAAACTCGAGAGCAGTAAATGGTTAAGTTTTGAAATTTTTTAGAGATAAGGATGAAATCTTAAGTCTTTTTGTGTGCCCTCTCTTAGAATGTGTTTCACAAAAATGCGATAATCACTCCATTTACCCAATAAGGGCACTTGGTCTATTGTTCATCTGTAGGAGTACTACAGCAATTGTGTGCTCGGATACGAATGAGAAAATTAAGAATTTTTTCAAATAATCTGGGCTTGCTAGCACGATCACCTCACCTATAAACTTCTTGATGCGTTCAAATGACGCTTTGGCTTCGATCTTCCATTTAACCTCGTTGTCCTTCTTAAGCATATCTGTAATCAATTTCACGATTTCAGTGAAGTTTGGGATAAATCTTCTTAAAAAAATAATTTTTCCTAAGAATGACTTAATTTCTTTTCTATTTCTAGGAATATTGATAGTATAACCCTTTTCGGGTCAATTTTAATTCCATGTCGAGATACTGTGTGACCCAAGAGTTTACCTTCCTGCATTGCAAAGTGAGATTTCCTGGGATTTAAAGACAAACCGAATTTTCGACATTTTTCAAACGTCTGTTTGAGGTGTGCTAGATGTTCTGTGTCAGATTTAGAAAATACAATTAGATCATCAAGATAAATGACAATGAACTTGTCTCTTTCACCGACAAAGGTGATGTCCATAGTTCGTTGGAATGTGGCACCTACGTTCATTAAACCAAATGGCATTTTTTCATACATAAAGGTACCCCATGCGGTGGTGAACGTTGTCTTCCCTTTATCATCCTTGTGTACTGCAATTTTATTGTAGCCTGAAAAGCCATCAATCATAGACATTCTATTTGCTCCAACTACCTTTTCCAATACATGATCCATTTTAGGTAATGGATAATTATCTTTGAGAGATGATTTGTTTAAATTTCTAAAATCTACACACAGTCTGATTTCACCGCTTTTCTTTCTGGCCGGAACTAGGTTGGCTACCCACTCGGAATATCTGAGTGGTACAATGAGCTTAGCCTCTAGGATCGTTTTTACTTCCTTTTATATTATAGAAAGTACTATGGGATTTATCTGTCTGACCTTTTTCCTAAATGGTTTAATGCCCTTCTTTGGAGGAATTTTTTGTTCGATTACAGTGGTATCACAAGTCCTTAATTCATCATAAGACCAGGCAAAAACATCTTTATATTGTTTGAGTAACTCCGCATTATTTCTTTTCGTTTCAGGAGGAATGTACTTAGATATTTTTACCAGCTTAGGAGTCTCTTTAGTGCCTATGTCACAATCTTCAACCTCTTCAGGCTGAGGCTACAAGGTATACTTTAATGGAATGTCATCGCGATCAAATAATCTCTCGAAAGGAATTAGACCCTTATGGATCTGATTATTTTTTAGCACTAACATGCAATGATTTGTGTTCTTATATCAGAACTCCTAAGGGTTTTCCCCTTCCTTCATGATCCAAACAGGGTCATTCTGATTTTCTTGGTCAATATGCATTTCAGCAAAGTCATCCACCATTTCTAGGAATTGTTTGGATTGTTCATCATCTTTGAACACCTCCCAGTGTTGTATATTGTTTGGTATTGAGGGGATGTGCCTCATTTCTATGTGATACTTCAGTTTGAAAACAATAGGAGGTACAAACGTTGAGGCTTCTTTAGCTAATAAATCCGCCCGTTGGTTTTCTGTTCTGCGGATGTAGTGAACATTAATGGGCGAGAAAAAAATTTCCATCAGATCCCAAGCACAATTTTTGTAAGACCTCAACCTCAGGTTTTTGGCTTGGTATTGCCAATTTATATGTTTTACTATTAACTCTGCATCACCATAGACTTCCAAGTTTTTAATTTTCAGCTTTCTGGCAGCCTCTAATCCTAAGACCAGAGCTTTGTATTCGCATACATTATTGGTGTAATCAATGTCCCATTGTAACCTGTAAGAGAAATGGATAACAAACTCGTCTCTGGGTGACACAAAAAGTACTCCAGCTCATGCTCCTTTGCTCCTTCACATGACGAAGCACTATCGAAATACATTTTCGAAACTCCAGTACTATATACATCTTTATTTGTTTTTTCTATTTTTTATTTTTCTATACATTCATTTATATCATCGTCAATCGATAAAATACAATTTCCTAAATCCTGATCTGTGACATAAATAGGGTAATTATTTGGGCTATCTGGAACACTTACTATAAATGCAAGCCTTGTTTCTCTGTACAGGCGGTTGAACTGTTCACTGAAGATCAGGATTGTAGCGTATGTCATGTCGAGCTGAAGGGATCCTCCAAGCTTAGCACCCCTAGACCTGGATAACAACATGCCATACTTTGGAGGGATATCAACAATAACCACATCCATCAAAAAACTTTTTACTAGAACCTGCGCAAGATTAACCACTAATTCTTTAATCGTGCCCATACATTTAACTTTTCTCGAATAAAAGGAATACAAATATCCATATGTTCTGGTAATTTCAAGACCAAGTCTATCCATAATATCTTTGGGCATCATTATGGGAAGATCCAGTATCCAACATGAAATTATGGAGCAGATGATCATGCACAGTTAGTGTAATGTAGAAAGGGGCGATAGTATCTCTAGCAACTTCAAAATGTGGACCAAAAATTATGTTCGGTTTATCATCTTCCAAATTTATAACGTCGACTTGACTTTCAAAATCTAAAAATTTTATCATTCTGGCAATTTGTTTTCATTATGTGGGGTTTTTTGCCAGTTCAACTAGAGGTATGGGGATCTTGATTTTATTAATCTCATTTTCTAGTTTGAAACTTCCCATTGTCTTATCAACTTCTCTACTTTCGATCTTTATCTCCCTTTTTTCTGATTTATTGGTTTGTGTTGCTTTCGTTTCAGCTTTTTTTGTCTTGACAGTTTGTATTTCAGTTATTTTTATTTTGGCAGTCTATGAGTCAGCTTTTTTTATTTTGGAATTCTATGAGTTAGCTCCTTTTAGTTTGGCAATCTTTGTTTCGGTTTCTTTTGGATCTGGCTCATCTGCTTCACCTCTCAGCAAAATTTTCTTCGGTTGGGCAGTTGTCATATTTTTATTTCTAGGCCTTAAATTATACTTATGTTGTATCTCGGGCATTATATTATAGGTGATTCCTTGATAAGCAGAATCTTATGTAATATTTATGCTATCCTCCTCATTAGACCTATGTTCTAAATTTAAACACCTTTCATAATCTTTCCTCATCAAACAAGGTTGTTGACAAACATCGCCAAGACTATTCCTATCTTCCTCTAACTCCTCAATATCCTTCATGTCATCTCCTCCTATAAAATTTTCATTTTTAAAGGGGGCATGAATCTTTTGATATTCATTTTTAATTTGTCTTGGTTGTATTTGAGGGTTAGGGTTCCTTCTGAAATCTTTTCTGGTGAAATTCTCTTCTTTAGATTGATCCAGTTCCATCTTCGAAATTGTGTTCGATAGTTCTTTAATTATTTTTTCCATATCATCCATCTTATCTTCCGAGGACCTCCCAGATCCGGAGGGTCCTACTTGTTCTCTATATCGTCTAGTCTCTTTATTTTGTGTTTCGACTTTAGTTTTTAACTTTCCCGATGCCATCATATTTGACTCTATTTCTACAACATCGTCTTGCATTCTAGTTAGGTCAGCAACTCTCCTTTCGATCAATAATAGAGCGAAATCGGGCTCGGAAGAACCAACAAAAGTTACTTTCATTGCGGGTTGGGAAGGTTTAACTTTAGTTGGAATCTTTTTATATAGTTTATTAAATCTTTGAGTGAATTCAAGAACTGTTTCTAAATTTTTCTTTCTCAAAGCTCCAAACTCGGTTAAATAATAAATATGATCTTTTTTTTCTCCCCATTGTCTGAGAAAAGCACTTTCTAACTCGTCATATAATCCTATCGAACCCGCCCGGCAATCCTCGGAACCAGGCTCTTACCTGCCCTTCAAAAGTTTGGACTAACATTCGTGAATAAACATTTTCGTGCTTGAGGCCAAGAATATCGACGAATTGATCAAAGAAATTTATGTGCTCAGTTGTGGTTAGGTCTCCCTCTCCCATTAACTTTGGTGGGTTTTTCATATAGTTTTCAGGTAAATCATGGAGGGGGACTGTGAGGACTAAAGGAGCATATCTGGTACCTACTTTAGCAAAATTTCTAGGAGGTGGGGGTGGTCCATGACCGCCTCCTCCTCCTCCTTTGGCACCATGTCCTCCTCCACCTCCGCCTCCTCCTCTACTTGCACCACCTCCTCCGGCATCCACCATTAACAATCTAGGGGATGAAACTTGGAGATTGTAGAGAGGGTTTTCAAAGACGTGAAGCGACCCTTCAACTACTTCAGGATGAAGTAAAAGAGGTTCTGGAAATTGACTGTCAGGAGACAGAGAAACTAAAAAGGGAGGAAACGAGAGATGAGGATTGGTTTATTCATACTTGCAAGACGTGTAAATGGGAGAACCAACAGGAGTCGAATCAGAGTGTATGATATATTCTTCGAAACTTCAGGAAGTTGGAAACTTTACTTCGGGAAATGATGGAAGATCGATCGAAACAAGTATCAATATATTCTCTTTACCCTTATTGGTAAAGGAGGTAGTTGAATCGGTTTCAGCCTTTGTCTCGGATAAAACCAATCTGGGGTTTATGATTTTGGCTTCAATTCTATTATCCGATGTTTCCTCGAAAAGGATTTGGGTGGGAACTTCTTACAGAGTTAATGGTTCAAGTGTAACCTTAGCATTAGACTGTGTGGGTTTAGGTTGGTAAACTTTATTTGTGGATGCAGTGGTTTGCTTAAGGTATCCCCTTGGTTTTAAAAAAATTTTAGGGTAAAAAATAGTGTGTTCTGCTCATCATCTGGATTTTGTCTGGTATTCCTTCGATCAAATGCGATTTTATTAATTTTGGAGTGGCCAAGTGAAAAATAAAAACTAAGCCTTATAATGTATTCAATATTTGTTCACCATCAAAGAGAGAAACTTACAATGTCATTCTCCCAGGGAAAAATAACTTTGTTTCTCCATCCCCGGAAGTGGCACCAAAAAGATGGTGTTCCTGAGTTTGTACTTAAGGCTCAAAGCACAATGTCAGGCATTAGGAAGTGAGGAAAGTTTAAAAGTTTTCTTTTTCTATCTCAGTTATGTGAGAAAAATTCCTTAAATTGAATTAATAGTATGACATCTCAGAGGTCATTTTTTGTGTCTGAGTTAAATTTGAAAATATCGAATGTAATGAGAGAAAAACATAAAGTTGTTAGACAAAGCAAGGCATCTAATATGGAAGCATCTTACTTTGTTACAGAAGAAGAGAATAGATAATGTAACCTTAAATGAAGCATAAAATGTAGCAATCTAATTAACTCACAGGTATTGTACCTACTAACAATAAATACAGGGGAAAAGTTGTTGTTATTAGATAACTAAATGAAATATAACCACAGTAGATGTTGTACTAAATTGCAATCAAGCATTCATCAAGGAAATATATAAAAAGATGTTAGGATGTGGAAAGACAGAAGAACACATAACTCAAATGGATGAAATGTGGAATCTCTAGTCTGCACTTGTATTAATCCTCAATGAGGAGAGTTTTCTCTATTACAACCGGAAAGAAGAAGCCCATGTTTATTCTTTCTATGCATTTATACAAAAGTTCTCAACCTCAAACGGTTGGAATTTCCCTATCTTTTAGAATAATTAAAATTTCAAAATATAGAAGATGGAATGCTTCACTTGCATTCTTCTTCATCTTCTCGTAATGCTGGCATATGCATTTTCCTTTTCTATATTCTAGCTCTAAAATAGACAATGTGCACAGATTGTATCATTGGTTTCCATAGGTACAACCTTTTCCCTGCTCAATACATTTGATGCATCTACCCACAAATTGAGCTACCAACCTAGAATATTCTATTAAGTTATTGGCCTCAAAAATGTATAATTTATTTTCTAGCTGAGGCAATCTCTCTTCTATTAGACTATCCTCTGAAATAATGTATTGCAGTTGTAGATTAGGCTTCACTAGCCATCTATCTATTTGAACAATATCAACCTGTTTTATCTGTGATATTTCAACTTGGGCTTCTTCCATATTTGTCTTAATGTCAAGCTGATGTTTAGATATATCAATCTGACCCAGTATTCCAGAACTATCCTCTTTATCAAGGCCTAATAATTCTTTGTTAAGTGAACAAAAAAATTCTTCACAAGATTCTTTCACTTCCTTAGCCATTTTCCTACCTTCGGCGATGTTTGGCTCCCAAGTCTTTAGTATAATATCACCTCTGGTTTGCTCTGAAATGGAAAATCTAGAAGCTATAGCTCTTCCTTATTTTGTTGATGATATAACTACTTCTTGGAAGGTAGTCTGGGCAATGATAGTCTCTCTCTCTCTCTCTTAAAACAATATTATTTAATGCTTCATCCATCACCTTAGAATCATTTTGGATGATTTTTACTTTAGAGAGCAGGCTTTGTTGAGCTATTTCGAGTTTCTTTATCACTTCCAATGCTTGAGCTTGAAACAGTGTTATATCCACAACCAATTTCTCATTGGAACTAACCTTGTCTTGTAATTGTTTTATCAACTCATCTTGTTGGATAGTCCATCTTTCGCTCACTTGCATATTCTTGTGCATTTCGTCAAGACTAGACTTGAGCAGTTGGATTTCTTTCTTATCACTATCTCTATCTTCTTCAAGCCCTTTATTGGCTTCATCTCTGACATTCTTTTTTGTAGTCCTTATTTTATTTTTCAATTGACTTATCACTTGATTCTTCTGCTTCAGTTTTTCTTTCAAATTATCAACTTAGAATAGGCTAGTTGTTGCAAAAGATCCCAAAGAGCCTGTTACCTCTATAGCAAAGTCTTCTTCTTCCAAATTTTGTCCATCCAATAGTACTCTATGTTTTTTTATCATTGCACCCTCTTTATGGTGCATTTCTTTCTTCACCACAGCTTTCCTTTTCTTATTGAAAAAGAAATCGGAGGGAGGTATCTCTTTAATAGGGATAGGTGTGAGATCTCCTATGAGTATTACCTCTGCATTGGGGTTTCCTCTAGTGAATTGCAATGGCGTGGCAACCTAAATGGGGTTGTCGATTTCTATAGATAATTGTTTTCCAGTTCCATCTGTAGTTGATTTATTTGATGAAGATAATGGCCTATCTTCTCCTTGCTTTATTAATGTCTCTGATTGATCTTTGACCTGGTCATCAGATACCTCTATCGCCGAAATATCTTTTTTTTTAGTCTTGATCTCATATTTCTCTGATTTTTGTAGGGCTTCTTGTTTGTTAGAGCTTCTGACTTTTGGATTCTGGGTCTTTGTTTGTTGTGTAGCAAGGGAAATTGGGTTTTCTCCTTGTAACACTTTCGGAAGACTACTTCTTCGGTGTTTTTGGAAGTTGTAAAAATCAATCATTTTATCAAATAACAGAGCTTGAACTCGGCTCAGAACTTCTTGGTAAGATCTCACCCCTCGGAAAATTTCGTCCTGAGGGGATTCTTCATGTTCATACATTTTGAGATTGCAACTGGCCATATGGTTACCCATGACCTTCTGTGGGTCATGCTTCTTAAATTCAATGTTAACCAATTTTATTTCTTCTAAGGTCACAGCCTCCACTTTGGAGTGGCCAAAATCCAATAAAGAAAATGCACCAATCTGTAAGGGAAAAGATGGCCATACCTTTTTTTGTACTGCTTTGAGCACTTTTCTAATTCCCCCAAGTACAGTTTTTCATGCGACCTCACGGCACACTAGTCGATCTATTAAAAATTGTGGTAAAGCATATGGGGGAACTGAGCAACCGAAAACTCTGATATAAGAGAAGTGTTCCTCGGTGTACCAGTCTGCCACTTTATCTAGGTTAGCCAAAACTGTGTCTAAATTTCTAGGAGGTGAGTGACCAAAAATAGCAATGTGCATCGACACTGCTACCCAGTTATAGATTTCATAAAATAAATCATTTGCCTTATCTTCCCATAGTTTTGAATGATAAATATGAATTGGTTCTGCACTATCTAGAGTCCAACTCCAGCCCATCAGCGGGAAATGCGTTATGAAATAGATGGTGTCCATGATATAAGATGACATGTAAAATGAAGTTGATTTCCCCTTAGATTTCTTTGTTTGGTATTATGTAATTTCACTAGTTAGATTGTCCAACAATATCTTGGCCCAGTCGAAAGAATAACCTTCCACCACTATGTGTATAATGGGTACCCATGGTAGAAAGAAATGGGTTGTGTTCTCTTTTCCATAAAGTTTTCACATCATCATGGCTATATACATGAATTGTGTTTTTAGCGATGAGATTGAGTATATGCCCTGAGAATTGGCTCTGAACTTTTCGGGGCATGAGCACCAGTCCTTAATCAAGTCGGAAAGATTCTTTCCATATTGATCACACTCCTTCTTACTAAAATTCTCTAGAAAACTAGCATTGTAAATGAAGTTTGATGTTTAAGATAGTTTATACATCACCTGTATGTGTTCTGGCCGAAATGACCCAACAACTAACTTCTAAAAATTGAAATAGTTCTAGTTGGGATATCCACATGATCTAGTGCCCATTTAATCATGTCATTGTAGGGTAAAAGACTCGGCCTTGTTGCTACCTTATGCATCTATGCCCGAGCAACAGTCTTGTATTTGGTAGATAAGTCTTCCTTTTCGTTGTTGCTTGAATCATCAGGGCAGTTTACCAGCTCGTACTGTAGGATGTTGAATACATTCGTCCAGGTTTTAAATGTGTTTATACTTTTGGGTGAGGTGTCCAAGATAACCTATGAACTCTAGCCTGAAATATAACTAGTTTCTTTATCTTATTTTCGTGGCGGCATGGTAACAGTTCTTAAAAACCTGTTATTTGTCACAGAACACGCACAAGACTGAGTATCTCATTAAGAAAGCTCTACCAAAACGTGAATGTAATTTAAAATGAAAAAGTATTTGTTGCCTTAGACGCCTCGACCTACATATACCTTCACTGACAATATGTTTAATTCTTTTAATAAAAATATTTGGGCATTAACACAGGATCTTATTTGAAATCATTTCCCCAGGCTGGTCATTTAATAACATTAATGGTCAATTTTCGTGATCGGAAAAGAAATTTGAAATCACTCGTATCACAATCAGCATAAACTCAATAGTAAAATAAAAGTGTTTTATTTGTTAATAAATTGAGTTTATACATTAATTAATTATGTTTTACCTTAATCCATTTCGGGGTTTCGGGTCCCGGGTTAACCTATTTCAATTCAAGCTAAGATTCCTGAATCGTCAAATCGCGATTGATTAATTAATATTAATCATGTTTAACATTTATAAATAATTGATGATTTCGCGACTTCACATATCGGGGGTTTTAAGTTATCATTTGAGCCAGGATTCCCGAAACATGAAATTGTGATAAGGTTAATTATCGTTAATCATTTTAATTGTTTAATTAACTTGATTTAATTTATGCTAGTATCGCAATTTCATATATCGGGACTTTGGTGGTCGTTCGAGGCATTGATCCCCAAATCGCAAAGTCGCGATGTGATTAATTTGTATTAATTGCTTTTTAATGCTTTAATTAACATGGCTTAAAACTTATCGTGGTTTCGCAATTTCGCATGTTGAGACATTGAGAGTCATTACACGTTGGGCTGTTAGGTCTCTAAAACCCCAAGACCCGACATTTTGAAGATTGTCTTTAGTGATTAGACCTTTCAACTAGTGGGTGGCTCCATAACTTTTAAGCATTTAGGATCGTTGTATTAAACGGAAGACCCCATCAATGGTGGTATCCAAGTGCATGTTTGTCTTTATTTAAACAAGAATTAAACTTATTTAAGTCTAAAGTTTAGAAAAAATATATGTTTCAACGTGATGCAAGCAATAAAGAGAAATAGAAAGAAGAGGAGTCGGGAAGGAAGGTGGGTGAAACCATCTCCTTGAACATTGGGGCACTCAAATCTTCAAGGAATGTTAAAACAAGTGTCCTATGTTCTGGTAAAGAAGAAATGAACTTGGCCAAGCTACTTGGTAGATTTCAAGATGTTTTTTCTTGGTCTTATGAGGATCTTCGTGGTTTTGATATTGGTCTTATACAACATGTTATCCCCATCAAGGAAGCCATAAAACCAGTTAGGCAAAAACTAAGACCTATTAACTTTGCATTTAAAGCAACTTTTCAAAGGGAGTTGGAAAATTTCTTAAGCTCTGGAATCATTTTTCCAGTCTACCTTGAATGGATTTCCAATTGAGAACCTATTTCAAAGACCACTAATCATATTAGAACCTGCATTAATTTTTGAACCTTCAGTCAAGCTATTATGAGAAATCCTTTTCCTCCTCTTAATATGGAAATGATTCTGCAACAGGTTGTGAGGTCACAAATGAGCCCCTCACTTGACAATTTTTTGGGTTACAGCTGAATCAAGGGAAAGGGGGCAGATTCTCACAAAACCACTATTATCATTAATTGGGTTACCATGACTGATAAATGCCTACTTTCTATATTACGTTATGCAAGTACCGCTTTTAAAAGACCTATACAAACAACTCTAGATGAATTGATCAGTATCCATATCTATCTTGATGATCTGATTGTGCACGTTAAAGGGCTAATTATTACCCCAAAGTTTCAAGTGTTATTTCTGGGTCCGTTCAAAATTTCTTTTGTCGTGGATACCAACTCTTACATTCTAAAGGATTTATAGGAGCAATTGTTTTCCTACAGTACAGATTGTTCTCACTTAAAACATTATGTGGGACCAACATGAAAAATTCTAACGTTCTTTGGTTTTTCTGTATACTAGTAGTCTAGCTCTGCTTTAAGTTTTTCACTATTTTCTTTTCTGCTTTACAGTAGTTTGACTTCATCTTTCTGTTTTTAAAATTTCTTGCTACTTTTTCATTTCTGCCATTTTATTGCTACTGTTTAATTTTTTCCATTTCATTTATGTCATGTTTTTGTTGCTTACCATCTTTTAGGTGATTTGGTCAAAATAAGACGTTGGATCAGTTCTTCCACAGTGTCACTCCTGCAAGATATTATTGGTCAATAAAAATCAAGCTTACATAGCTCTCACGATGTTTCCTTGAAGCACACTTGAATTTGTTTTCTACTTTCACTGTTGTCTTATAGAGAAATTGGTTATCTCCCACTTCTTCTTGCCATTTCTTCATCCATTTGAGACTTAATAGAGAAAATCTGTAAATTTTCTCCTTGAAGTAAATAGCAAATTCTGGTTGAATGATTATGCATACATGGGTAAACCCCCCTCATGCTTAACACTATCCATGAGTTATTCCCAAATTCCTGGTCATTTTTCCATTAAATCCGCTCACTTCCCCCTGTTGCATAATCTTCCTGGTTAGATCTTCTTGACATATTGTTCTTGGTCTGCAAAACCATGAGTCATGAGTTTTAAATCTGTTGAAAACAAATTTCCCTGTGGATTCGGCAATTTTTTGACGATTAAAATCGCAACAATAATTTTTGCTCACAAAGTATTGCTAAAGCCTATTACTATAAGCCAACAAGATATATAATACTAGTAGGTGGGACCCCTTGTATATTGGGAGATTAGATCTCGTTCTTATTTCATGTTATGTTGTTGTTCGACATAGCTATAGAGTTCTACATGATTGATGAAATCTTGGTTTTATTGGCGATGGATAAGGTCTATTATGTGTTGGTTCTAATTGCGACAAATGAATTATGGATAAGGCATGTTATGTGTGTCTTTGTTTCTCTAGGCTCTAAATCTAATGTTACGATGGCCTATGTTTGTTCTAATTGTTTGTTTTATTTGTTGTCTTTGATGGTTCTAATTGTTTATTGTCTTTGAGCAGTAACCATGTTTCCTGTCCCCCTCATTTTATCATGTTTCGCACAATACAAACCCCTCGCATATCCCAGGACCTTTTGTTCACCCCCTTCTCATTGACAATAGTTAAACAATTTATATGGATTGGAATGCATGAGTCTGATATGTTGTTGACCCAAAGTCTATTTCATATTTTTAAGGAGTTGTCATGTATGGTTGTAAAGGAACTATTTGCTAATCAATCATGCATGCAAGAATGAGATTTTTCAGCTGAGGTAACCATGGCAGAGGAAACTGAGGGAGAGTTAATTGGAACAGAGGCCCAAAAAGGCCAACATTCTCCATACACTTTGATGTTGACTCGCAAGAGTTAGGCCAGTTGTTTTAGGATGGATTTTTAAATTGGATTTGGCAAGGAGTGGTCCAACCTAGGCCTAGAAGGCCTCCCATTCAAGCACCACAAGCCCCTGGTATTCTCGTGTCCCCTCATGTGTCATCGCAACCCGAGGTTCCCAAAAACAACGAATGACAACAGATTGTCCACCCGATAGTCTCCAAACATCGTGACTGGCCTAATTTATCCTTACCTTCTCCCCCACCTAACAATCAGATTTTCCAAGAAGCCCCTACCCATTCACCAGAGAAATCCTCCCATGCTAGCAAAATATTCAAAACTGAGGCCCACCATGCCCCTGACAAAGGAAAAGCCATTGTTGGCCCTTCCTCACCCTCCAATGGCTCTGATAAATCTGTGTCTTCCCAGATGCATTTGAGGGACGATTGTTCTCATGTGATCAACGAGATTAGGCCTAAAGGCTCAGCACAGCCAAAGGCAAATTCAGAGAAATCAAAGGGTGACAGCAGCAATCAAGGAAGCATTGCATCTCAGAGTGGAAAATGTAGTTTTTGAGTGTTATTTTATTATTGTTGATGACAATTGACTTCAGAATTTTTTTGAACAACATTTTTTCTTTAGATATATGAGTAACATATTTTTGAAAATAATTTCAAATATCAATGAGATAAATTGTCAAATATTAATGTGATGATGGGAGTCACAAGGAGGGGTGTTTTTTTTAATTAACTAGTTATGTTATGATTGTTAAGAACTAAAGGTAGTCACAAGGGGTCCCACCTACTAGTTATTATTTATTTATAACCCTTATTATGACTACCACTTTTCCCCCTAACTAAAAAGTTGGTTGAGTTTTAATTAACTTAACTAATGAGGTAGTTCAACTACTTCAACTAATTTTATTTTACTTAAAGGAAAAAGGAAAGGGAGGAACAAGAGGAGGATAGAAGGAGAAGCTTACTAAGGTTTTCTCTTTGAGTTTGTGTTGAGATAGTTCAATTTTCATTCATTCCTTAATTGATCACAAGCCTAATTATTTTTAATGATAGTAGGGTCTTATTGTAGACAGCAATATTCAGAGCTAAATTACATCATTCAGACACTTGTTTTTCAGAGGTGTTGATCTATCTTTGATAGTCTGTGTAGACTTGTCTGTTTGTGAATTAGTTTTCATGACTGACAAAGGCTATTGTGCAAATTCGAGTGGGCAACAATCTGTGGCAAGATGATCCAACTTTTAGAGTTCAGTTTTGATTTTTTGTCAGAGGTCCTTTTGTATGTTTCATCGGGGACATCTAAGTTTGACTTTGGTACAAAACTTCTTCACGAAATTTTGTAAACAGAATGAATCTTTGATGAATTGGAATGAAATAAAGGATTTATTTATGTCTCATCTGTCTTTATTATCATCTTGGTTTATTTACTTCTGTCTCTACATTAATTTCAGAAATTTTCATATTCAGAAAATCATATTAATAATGAATTTTCCAGCAAGCTTTTATTTATAAAAAGACTAGCCTAAGCAGTTGTAATCAATACTTGTGAGTTAGGATATTATTTTTTATGGCTATAAACATACGGTGATATTCCCGTCTATTTTGATTTAGCCAAGCAGAACCTGAAAATGCTTGAGTAAGATCATTTCATATATTTTCCTCAACATTTATTTGGTGACCATACTGGGGAGATGTTCAATATCTCTCTGGTTAATTTTTATACTCGATTATCATCAAATTCATCTATTTTTATGATATTGATTCTTTAACTATTTTATTTCTTAATGACTATGCTGGTTGCAAGGTAGCCCAATATTGAGTCGGGTCTTCAAGATCAGACCAGCATTGCTTTGAACCTATTTAACACCATTTTAGACATTGCCAACACTCGCGATGAGATTAATCATTCGTGGGCAACAATTGAACGAGATATTGCTTCTCAAGAATAATTGGAAGCTAGACGTAGGCAACCTAGAAATCAGCAATAACCTTCTTGTTTCTTCAGTTTTGGGCCTTTATTTCATGTCCTTATACTCTCGTGTTTCTAGAATAAGAAGAGGCTTATCACCTGAAATTAATCCTATTGTTGAAATAGGAAGAAGGAACGTTGTGTTATCTACCCAACAAAGTGATCTAAGGAGAACTTTGTTTGATTCTTCAAGTTCATCTTTTTATCCTTCACCTATCATCCACAAGATGGCATCTAGTGGTGGCTCTGGTGGCATGGTAAGTGCTTCCTCTTCTCAGTATTCATCTTCATCTGTGATTGGTAGCTTATATAGCCATCATATCCCTGTCCAATCTACCACAAACCCCACCAAAGTCATTAAAAAGTATGGGTTTTTTCAGTTTGAAGAAGACGCCACAACCACACCATGGCATGTGTTCTCTCCTCTTAAACTAGCACCTGCTACTAGTCCACTTCCTAAATTCAAATAACATCTTCCTAGGTTTTTAGGAAATAACACTGTCACTACAAACGAACAACCGGTGGCATTTTCTAATGCTTGTCACAACGTAGGAGCCAATGACAATGATACTTTCATGGGATTATTCGTCAATTCCTTGGAGGGAAAGGGTGTGGCTGATTTCTTTGACCTTCCTCCTAAGATTCTGTCTACTTGGGAGGAGTTAATATACTGGTTCAAATCCACTTATGGGAAATCTAAAAGCCCATCCGAGAAGTTACGGGAATACAATAACATTTCTTATAAGGATGGCGAGACTATCAAGTCCTTCAACTTGTGCTTCACTAAGTTATACAATTAGATTCTTGAACTCATTCAACCTCAGAACTAAGCCGATTTCATGCATTACTACAATGTATTACCTTCCCTCTACCGTCATAGGCTTTAGAAAAAATCCATTGATAATCTCGGTTTCTCTCTGCACACTTGTTTAGAGTATGAAGAACAGCTTGAAAGAATAAGTCTTCCTCAGGGAGAATCAGTTAAATAGACAAACATGTCCACTCTCTTACAACTAGTAAAAGACATGAATAATCGTATGATAGCATTCGAGTGAAAGGGGACTGTCTCACCTCTCACCTCTGGAGCTTCATCCTCTTCCGCACCCCCTTTCAGAAACTCGATTGAAAATAATTTTCAGCCTAAAGATATCTTGCCTCGAAATTGGTGTAACTTCTACGAGGAACACCATGAGGAATCCACATGTGAGGTAAGGAAGAGTGTCAGAGATAAGATCTTTGGTAAAAGACCAGAAACTACTATCATTGTCCTAGATTTTGTAGAGCCAGAAGATGTCATGATCATCAATACTAGGAACAAAGCCTATGCTCCCAAGGGAAAATTTGATCCTCTCTGTAATTCTTCCAACCTGAGCCCATCCTCACTCATTTCTACTATTCAGGTTCCTAAGGTTCCTGACAATCAAAAAACAAATTCCCCTCTTCCAAGTACAATATCTTGAATCAATTGGCCAACATCAAAACAGATGCAACCCTTTTGGACATGGTTGTCGTCCTTAAACAATAGATGCATCTGAAACAATTCATGGAAGGAAAATCTTCTATTGTATCCAATCGTTCTGAAGAAGTAAATGAAGAGGATTCATCTGTAAATAAAGTAGGTGTGCATAACTTTAGATACCCTATAAAAAATCCCCCTTTTTACATTTCTATAAATATTATGGATAAGATGGCCCAGTGTTGCTTCATTGATGGCGGTTCAGGACCAAGTGTGATGTCAAAGATTATTATGGAAGAGCTTGGCTTGTCTTGTACAAATGAAAATGCTAGAAGCATGTTCTCCTATAATAGCCTACAACAAACAAACATAGGTGAGATTAAAGATGTAACCTTAGTTTTGCATGCACGCCCTGAAATAAGGGCAACCCTTAGTATTCAAGTAATTGATATGCCAATAAGAAATTACTCAATCATTTTGGGAATAGATTTGAAATCCTTAACGGGTGGATACCTCTCACTCGATGGAACAAATTTATTCATTCCTCGGAACGGTAAAAATAGTATAGTCCTTAGAGAGGGAAGGATATCACCTTACATAAAGAGTGTCTCGCAACCTAATGTAAACTATATCAAAGAGGACCTAGGAGTGTATTCCATATTTGTTGAGGAGGATAACATTCCCTTTAAACAAAATGATTTAGATGATGGTATGTGGTACATGCACTTTGATGGTTCATGCTCAAATGAAGGTAATAGAGCTGGCATTATATTGATTTCTCCTGTAGGAAATATCCATAACTTTTCTTATAGGTTGGAGTTTTCTTGCACAAACAATGTCATCAAATTCGAAKATTTTTTATTGGGCATTGAGAACGCCTATAATATTGGTTGTGGTCACCTTTTAGTTTTTGGCGATTCTGAGCTTGTTGTGAATCTTGTACGTAAAATTTACTCTCCTAGAAACAAGTTGATAAAACGATACACCCAAATTKTTTGGGCACTTATCTTGAACATGTTATCTTTCAATATCACTCATGTTAAGAGGGATTTGAATTCAATGGATGATCGGTTAGCATCTTTTTCAACCTCTCCTAATCGACAACTTTTTCCCCACATGCCTGATTGTCCTTTTCAATCTCTATATCGTCCACATATCCCTAACAATATAAAATCTTGGCAGGCCCTCTCTAATGATGGGAACATTTTTTATTTCATTCAAGATGAACCTCTTAATCCCAAGGAAATTATGTCCATAGAAGACAACAAGATTCCTAAGGGCCTGACTCCTCCAGAGAGTTCATTTTCTTTGAGTGATGCAAGAAATAATCAAAAACAGAAAGAAGAGGAGTCAAGAAGGAAGTTGAGTGAAACCATCTCCTTGAACATTGGGGCACTTGAATCTTCAAGGAATGTTAAAATAAGTGTCCAATGTTCTGGTAAAGAAGAAATGAAGTTGGCCAAGCTACTTGGTAGATTTCAAGATGTTCTTTCTTGATCTTATGAGGATCTTCATGGTTTTGATCGTGATCTTATACATCATGCTATCCCCATCAAGGAAGGCATAAAACTAGTTAGGCGGAAGCTAATACCTGTTAACTCTTCATTTAAAGAAACTTTTCAAAGGGAGTTGGAAAATTTCTTAAGGTCTGGGATCATTTTTCCAGTCTACCGTCAATGGGTTTCCCATTGGGTACCTGTTTCGAAGACCACTGATCATAATAGAACCTACATTAATTTCCGCACATTCAGTCAAGATATTATGATAAATCCTTTTCCTCCTCTTAATATGGAAATGATCCTACAATAGGTTGTGAGGTCACAGATGAGCCCCTTACTTGACAATTTTTTGGGTTACAGCCGAATCAAGAGAAACAAGGCAGATGCTCACAAAACCATTATTATCATTAATTTGGGTACCATGACTGATAAATGCCTTCTTTCTGGCTTACCTTATGCAAATACCTCTTTTAAAAGACCTATACAAACAACTCTGGATAAATTGATCAGTATCCATATCTATCTTGATGATCTCATTGTGCAGGTTAAAAGGCTAATTATTACCCTAGAGTTCCAAGTGTTATTTCTGGGTCCGTTCAAAATTACTTTTGTTGTGGATACCAACTCTTACATTCTAAAGGATTTACAGGAGAAATTGTTTTCCTACAGTACTGACTGTTCTCACTTAAAAAATTATGTGGGACGAATGTGAAAAATTCTAACGCTGTTTGGTTTTTTTGTATACTAGTAGTCTAGCTCTGCTTTCAGTCTTTTTGCTTTTTTCTTTTTGGTTTTAGAGTAGTTTGACTTCATCTTTCTGTTTTTAAACTTTCTTGCTTCTTTTTCATTTCTGTCATTTTATTATTGTTGTTTAATTTTTTCCATTTCATTTATGTCATGTTTTTGTTGCTTACCATATTTTAGGTGATTTGATCAAAATAAGATGTTGGGTCAGTTCTTCCACAATGTCACTCCTGCAAGATATTGTTGGTCAATAACAATCAAGCTTACATGGCTGTCACAATGTTTCCCTGAAGCACACTTGAATTTTTTGTCTTCTTTCATTGTTGTCTTATAAAGAAATTGGTTATCTCTCGCTTCTTCTTGCCATTTCTTCATCAATCTGAGACTTAAAAGAGAAAATCCGTAAATTTTCTCCTTGAAGTAAAGAGTGGATTATGGTTGAATGATTATGTATACAGGGATAAACCCCCCTCATACTTAACACTTCCCATAAGTTATTCCCAAATTCCCGGTCATTTTTCCATTAAATCTGCTCACTTCCCCCTGTTGCATAATCTTCTTGGTTAGATCTTCTTGACATGTTGTTCTTGGTTTGCGAAACCATGAGTCCTGAGTTCTAAATCTATTGAAAAAAAAAAATCTTGTGGATTCGCCATTTTGTTAACGATTAAAATCAAAACGAGTATTTTTTCCTGCAAAGTATTGCTAAATCCTATTACTATAATCCAACAATATATATAATACTAGTAGGTGGAACCCCCTTGTATATTGGGAGATAAGATCTGGCTCTTATTTCATGTTATGCTATTGTTTGACACTGCTACAGAGTTCTACATGATTGATGAAATCTTGGTTTTATTGGAGATGGATAAGGTCTATTATGTGTTGGTTCTAATTGTGACAAATGAATGATGGATAAGGCATGTTATGTGTGTTTTTGTTTCTCTAGGCTCTAAATTTCATGTTACGATGGCCTATGTTATCCATTTTTACCCTTGCTATATGTTCTTGGATTCATAACTATGACACCTGCATAAGAGACATGCCAGTAATAATATATATGAGCAGTTGAAAAGAGATAAAAGAAATATGACAAAGTGCAAAAAGAAGAAACTAGACTATACTAATATGATGCACTATGCATTTTGAAGTTTAGATGAATTGTTGTTAGTCCTAGCTAATGGGTTAATGGATATACGATTTATTGAGTTATATGGAAATACATGTGATATGCACTATAGTATGGTTGGTAGTGGTTAATGTGACATAGGGTGGTGCTCTTGGCAATTAGTGGATGTTGGTTTCGATGCATGGTTTAATTGAATGAAGTAACGAATTAGTGGGTTGGCATGTACTAAGGAATTGAATGACTGGAGGGTGGAGGCGACGTCCATTTACTGCACATCACTCCATACCCCTCCCAATGGTTGTCACCCTGGCTATTGTTCAACTGTGTTCGTTGTGGTTAAGCTCCGATTTTCAAGCAGAGGAAGAACTGCTCGACCAAGATCGCGTTTTTAAGTATTTTGTGGTTACAGGTATGTCTTTTCGCCATCCATGAACCCGCTCTAGTTATGAAATAGATATTGTCTCGGTGATGTAAGGGTATGTGCTTTCCTTAAGTCTGGAAACTATGTAAAATTGTGATATTTTTCTGAAATGAAAGGTTGGTGTGGTTTCATTGCAATAATGTTTGCAGTTACAGTTTCATTGATCATTCTACGTTTAGAAGCCATGAAGGCTCTATGTCATCCTTATTGGTCTTGGTTGAAGGGTTTTGATTCTCTCCAGATTGGTTGGCTATCTCCACGCTTTCTTGTCTCCATACCCATTCATTTGTTCTTATGGGGTTTGTTGGGTTTGCAACACTTTGTGTCACTGCGTATCGTTCACTTGGGTGTGGGTTCATTCATGTTAATGGTGTTTGCGTAGGGGTTTATGATAGTAGTTATACCAAAGATCTTTCTTAAGGTTGATTGTTATTTCTCAGCTTTGTTTTATCTCATCATTCTTCAGTTGATTGGGAAAACCATGAGGTTTATATGCTACGTGTTCTAAGTATTGTCATAGGATCAAAATGAAGCCTTTCTCCTCTATTCATAATCTCCCCTATCATGGGAATTGTCACCCTATCTGCGAAGTTATTGGTGTTATACACTGTGTGTGCATCGTTGGTCTCGAAGGTTCTCACCCTATGTTGGGGGGGGGGAGGGGTCGACTCTAGTCTCCCTTTGTTGGTCCACAGAGAAAAACCTTGACTTCTCAAGCCTGGTTTTTGATAGAGGGAACCATTATGTCCGATCAGGTATGTTGTTGATTGTTATGAGTTGGTGGTGCATCGTCGACAGTATTCTATCGTTGACCCATCTTTGTTGATTATGTTGACAGTGGATTTTGTTTTTAGTCACTACAATTGGTTATTATAATAGTCAAATTGATAAGCTTAGCATGGTTAATTGGTTGATTGGAGAAATGAGATTGCACGGTCATTGTATTTTACATTGCGATTATTGAATTATTAACCTGGCATTAGTTTTAATTGATTAAGTCACAGCAATGCTTCATGCGTAATGCGTGGGTATGTGTGTCCTTCCTACAGCATGTTAGGTTTATTTGATGATTGTTGTGACTATGGGTTTTAATTTCCATGGGAGTATTTCAACCGTGGTAATTATGGCATGGCCATCCACTGTATATGTTCTGGATATTATTGATTGCGCCATCAAAGATGGTCACGAGTTTTTAAACAATATGGTTTTGTTGAAAATTTGATCAATTTATGAGATGAGATCAGGCTTATTGTTGCTACCTCATTATATTGATTTATAGCCCGACATTTTGGATGTTTTGGACCTGTACAGTCACATAATATTTTGTGTTTTGTCAAATGGTATGTGTATTCCAAGCATAGTATGAGTTAAAATGGTGATTGTTGTCTGTGTGTTTAAATGGCAAGTCAAGATATTTCCAATTAAAATATTGACGGTTGTATTTGGTTGTCTGTTATGTGTGTTGATGAATATCATGCATTGTAGCAGAGATAGATACAGATTCTATGACAGTATAACCCCATTACAATTTAATTATTAAATGAATTAAAGGACAGAATCAGGAATGACTTTTGAGTCTGTATTTGATGATTGAAATAATTCGTGGGCAGTGGTTGATGAAGTTGACATTGAACAGAGTGGAAATAAGTTACTATGTATTCATTTGGGAATTGTTTTAAAATATTAAATGGACAAGGATAAGAAACATAACTCTTCTGAAGGTTGTTGTGGGATGCATGTTGTCTTCTTTGGTGACACTATGTTAAAGATCTGATTACAAACAGTGATCAAGTCAATGCACAGAATTAATTGAATTATACACAGAAGTTTTCATTTAATCATAGTAATTATTTGGTTGGTGTTATTTCCTTTTACAGAATGGTTTTATGGATTACTTAATTAATTTTATGAACAGTGTCCGCTCTCTTTCCCTTCCATTATTTCTCTTTACGCTAATTACAACCCCATCACCTTCCCACATTCATTTTTCACTCCCTGTTCTAAAATTTAATTATAGTCAAGAAGAATTTTGTATTGAAGAAGCTTGAAATCGCAGTTTCTTGGTTGGATCATTGTGATATTTTCTTTGGTTTTCATTACAGTTGATTGTTTGTTTTCTTTGAGTAGTAACCATGTTTCCTTTCCCCCTCATTTGATCATGTTTCACTCAATACAAACCCCTCACATATCCTAGGATCCTTTGTTCACCCCCTATTCATTGACAACAGTTAAACAATTTATATGGATTGGATTGCATGAGTCTGATATGTTGTTGAGCCAAAGTCTATTTCATATTTTTAAGGAGTTATCATGTATCATTGTAAAGGAATTATTTTCTAATCAATCATGTATGCAGGAATGCAATTTTTCAGCCAAGGTAGCCATGGCAGAGGCAATCGAGGGAGAGGTAATTGGAACAGAGGCCCAAGAAGGCTAAGATTCTCCATACACTTTGATGCTCACTCGCAAGAGTTAAGGCGGTTGTTTCAGGCTGAATTTTTCAATTGGATTGGGCAAGGAGTGGTACAACCTAGGCCTGAAAGGCCTCCCTTCCAAGCACCACAAGCCCCTGGTATTCCAGTGCCCCCTCATGTCTCATTGCAACCCGAGGTTCTCAAAACTTACATATGGCAAGAGATTGTCCATCCAGCAGTCTCCCAACATCATGGTTGGCCCAATTTATCCTTACTTGCTCCCCCACCTAACAATCATATTCCCCAAGCAACCCCTACCCACTCACCAGTGCAATCCTCCCATGCTAGCAAAATATTGAAAATTGAGGCCCACCATGCCCTGACAAAGGAAAAGCCACTATTGCCCCTTTCTCACCCTCCAATGGCTGTGATAAATCCATGTCTTCCTGGATGCATTTGAGGGACAATTGTTCTCATGTGATCAACGAGATTAGGCCTAAAGGCACAACACAGCCAAATGAAAATTCGGAGAAATCAAAGGGTGACAACAACAATCAAGGAAGGATTGCATCTCAGAGTGGAAAATATGGTTTTTGAGTGTTATTTTATTATTGTTGATGACAATTGACTTCAGAAGTTTTTTGGACAGCATGTTTTCTTTGGATATATGAGTGACATATTTTTGAAAATAATTTCAAATATCAATGAGATAAATTGTCAAATATGAATGTGATGATGGGAATCATAAGGAGGGGTGTTTTGTTTAATTAACTAGTTATGTTATGATTGTTAAGAACTAAAGGGAGTCACAAGGGGTCCCACCTAATAGTTATTATTTATTTATAACCCTTATTATGATTCCCACTTTTCCCCCTAACTAAAAAGTTGGTTGAGTTTTAATTAACTTAACTAATGAGGTAGTTCAACTAATTCAACCAATTCTAATTTTATTAAAGGAAAAAGGAAAGGGAGGAACAAGAGGAGGATAGAAGGAGAAGCATACTAAGGTTTTCTCTTTGAGTTTGTGTTGAGATAGTTCGGTTTTCATTCATTCCTTAATTGATCATAAGCTTAATTCTTTTTTATGATAGAAAGGTCTTATTAAAGAGAACAGTATTCAGGACGAAATTACATTGTTCAAACACTTGTTTTTCATAGGTGTTGATCTATCTTTGATAGTCTGTGTAGACTTGTATTTTTGTGAATTAGTTTTCATGACTGACAAAGGCTATTGTGCAGAGTCAAGTGGGCAGCAATTTGTGGCAAGTTGATCCAGCTTTTAGAGTTCAGTTTTGATTTTCTATCAGAGGTCCTTTTGTATGTTTCATCGGGGACGTCTAAGTTTGACTTTGGTCCAAAACTTCTTCACAAAATTTTGTAAAGAGAATGGCTCTTTGATTAATTGGAATGAAATAAAGGATTGATTTATGTCTCCTCTGTCTTGATTATCATCTTGGTGTCTTAACTTATGTCTCTACATTTATTTCATCAACTGTCATATTCAGAAAATCATATTAATAATGAATTTTTCAGCAAGCTTTTATTTATAAAAAGACTAGCCTAAGCACTTGTAATCAATACTTGTGAGTTAGGATATTATTTTTTATGGCTATAAACATAGGGTGATATTCCCGTCTATTTTTCTTTAGCCAAGTGGAATCTAAAAATGCTTGAGTAAGATCATTTCATATCTTTTCCTCAACAAAACTCACTATTTATTTTTTAGTAAACACATATTTTAAAATAACTATTTTTCCACTCATTGTCGTATGTAGCTACCTACACATGTATATAATCATATATTCATACATTGATCTGGATTTTATGAGAAGAACGAAATGAATACATCTTATTAAAATATGCTTAACACAGAACAACAGAGATACAGTAAAATTGGTTTTATATTCAATAACGAAATAAGATGAAACTATAAAATGTTGTGGAAAACAAGCTTGATGGAATGGTGACGGCTTATCTCTGAAAAGAGATGTGATGGTTGCACTTATTCGAAATAATATGATTACAATGAGGCTCTAAAGGCCTTTTTACAATAAACAGGAATGTCAAAAACCTTAGACATCCAAAAACCTAACCCTAGGAGATGAAGCGCCAAAAGTCATGTGGGTCTCATTTGAGTAAATCAATACATCAACTTCTTGGGGTCGTAACTTTTGCATACGATCTTTGTTTTAGGTGCACAATAGCCCGTTGGAAAGGTATCATCGAGGAGATTAATTTTGGGGGCTCAATAATCCCTTCAACTATAATTGAGAATCTCGATCCCAAAAAACCTTCATTTAGGCCCTCAAAATGGCCCCAGAAGTTAAAACTGCTAAAAATAGTAAATTGCCAAAATTGTCAAAAAACTGTTTTGAGAGAGTTGGAAAAGGTGGGTGGCCACCAATATCCACCTGGATCAATTCTCCCTCTTTAGGAAGCAATGGTCTCAATTTCATTGAGTTCCCCCATGAGATGAGGAAATTTCTGTTGAATTTGGCCCTGGGTGAACCACTTGCCTTGGTGCAGGAGTTGCCCTGCTTTGATGACTCGATAATGTTGGATCCTTTGTTGTCAAGTGCCCTTGATCTGTGTGTCCACAATTTTATCACTGGATTCCTGTTGCATTCATTCAATTTTGAGCTCTGTTGGTGTCAACTGCTCTGCTATCTCTGAGTTGTCCAATAATGGTGGGAAATATGGCCGAAGGAGAGTTACGTTGAAGACTAGGTGCAGGCTAAGGAAAGCGGGAATGTTGAGCTCAAAAGCATTGTCACTCACAACCTTGGTGATGGTGTATGATCCTAACAGAGTGGGAGAAGCTTCTGATGGGGCCCTCTAAGGCATTCTTTGTGAAAGTGTAACCAAACTTTGTCTCCCGCCTAAAACTTATGTGGCACCCGATGTTGATCATGGCACTGATTATACTTGGCATTAGACTTTTGTAGAATATCCTGATCCTATTGGAAGATGTGTTGGATCCGCTCAATGAACCGGGTGGCTTTGTTATCTTCTAGTGGAGCAGGGGAAGAATCGACCGAGGTGGTCACCAGGGGTAGTGAAACATCCATGGGGCCCAGTGGTTGGAATCCCAACCTCACCTGAAAGGGGTTGTGGCCAGTTGAGCTATGTTGGGCTCGATTGGGCTCGATTGTAGCTATGTTGGACATAGGGAAGATTCTCATCCCATGTGCGGGGGTGTTTTGAATTGTACATGTGCAGGATATGTACGATAATCTGATTGACAACCTCAGTTTGGCCATCTGTTTGGGGGTGGAAGGCAGTGGATTTGGTGAGCTTGGTATCCAATAGTGACCAGAGGCTCGACCAGAATGTGTTGAGGAACCAACTATCATGTTCTAAGATAATGGTTTGTGAGATCCCAAAATGTACCCATACTTATTCAAAGAACATCTTGGAAGTGGCTTCTACTGTGATGTTCTTCTTGCAGGCGGCTAGAATCGCCATCTTGGAAAAGCGATAAAAACCACAAAAACACAATCATTTCCCCTCTTGGTGGATAGGAGGCCTGACATGTAGTCCATTGAGATGTATTCCCACAGCTTGTTAGGAGTAGGAAGAGGGGTGTACAAACCTTGTTTTTTAGTGGTCGGTTTGGAAATAACACAGGCAGTGCAAGACCTGATATACTTGCTGACATCCTGTCGAAGTTTCGGCTAGTAGAAATGTTTCTACAACACTGCCATTGTATTTTCGACACCAAAGTGTCATGCCACCAGATTCTAGTGAGATTCCCAAATCATCTTCTCATACTCGTTTGATGGAATGCAAATATGGCCCAGACAACACAAAAACCCATCTTGAAGATGGAAATTAGCGACCACTGAGTTCGCGCCCAACATTTGGTAGGTGGTGGATAAGTCAGAGTCTATCTCGTAGAGGTGGTGCCATCTAGAGGTCTCGTATCCACAAGAGTCTAGCACCATGGTGAGTGTCGTGACTGGAGGTCGGCTGAAGAAAGCAGCAAATCAGTTGGTACTTCTTATTTTATACTTGATGTTGAGGTGGAACTGTTGTAAGTATGTGGACCACTTCTGATAGAGGTCATTCTACAATTTTCCTTGGGTCTAGTGGCTTGTGATCAGTGTGGATGAATGTCTCCTTCCCAAGAATGTAATGTCTCCACTGGAAGCAAGCTTGCACAATGGAGTATATTTCTTTGTCATAAGTAGGGTACTTACGGATAGCATCTGACAATGTCTCACTATGATATGCCACAGGGTGGTCGTATTGAGTTAGAATGATGCCCACAACATAGTCTGAAGCATCTATCTCGATCTCAAAGGGATGTTGTAGGACTGGTAATGAAAGTACTGGGGATGAGCACAAATGATTCTTCAATTCATCAAAGGCTTGTTGTTGGGACAGACCCCACACAAATTTTTCCTTACCACCACCCCTAGTTACTTGGCTAAGGGCCAATGCGATAAGAGAGAATCCCAACATGAACTTTCAATAGAAATTAGCAGGGCCCAAGAAGCTCCAAAGTTTAGTGAGTTTGGTTGGGGTTGGCCAGTCATGAATGACCTAGTTCTTGGCTGGATCCACATGCACACCATGTCGATCAATGATGTAGCCTAAGTAATGGACCTTATCCATGTCGAATGAGCATTTTTCCAAGTTTGCATATAGTTTGTGTTGTTGCAGGGTGTGTAGAACCTACTGAATATGCTACAAGTGTTCCACCCAAGTCTTGTTGTAGATGAGAATGTCATCCATATACACCACTACAAAAGTATTGGTGAAAAGTCATAGGATATCGTCCATCATCCTCATAAAATTTGTTGGAGAATTTGTCAAACCAAAGGGAATAATAGCCATTCAAAAATACCCTCTTTTGACTTGAAGGTGGTCTTCCATACATCTGTCTATTCTATTGGGACTTGGTGGTAGCCAGACTTCAGATCAATCTTACTGAATTATTTGGCCCCCGTGAGCTAATCAAGGAGGTTGTCGATTCACGGAATCGGGTATCGGTTTCAGACTGTGATTTTATTCAGAGCCCGATAATCAATGCAGACTCGCCAGGTCCCATCTTTCTTCTGCACCAGCATGATTGGGCTCCCACAAGGTGATGAGTTGGGACATATGTGCCCCTTGTGGAGCAGTTCTTGGATCTTCCTCTTGATCTCCTCATTTTCTAACAAAGAGCGGTGATAGACTATCCCATTGGGTAGCGGTGCGCCTGGGGTCAGATTGATGGGATTCTTTACCTGGAAGTGTAGAGGTACCTCGGTAGGAGAGGAGAAGATATTTGAGTATTCTTCCACGACCTTATCCACTTGCTTCTGTTGTGTGGAGATATCGACCACAAAGGCCATGGATGTGGCTGTGATCTTTCACTCACTCTAAGAGAAAATCACAAAGAACAACAATTTCCTGGTCTGAGCAATGACCTTCCTGCATTTCTTGGCGGAGATCAAGGAAATAACACTAGGAGGGACTGCCTCGGGTATCTTGTACAATTTCTTGTTCAAAGTAATAATAACACTACGAGGCCTAGACTCATATACAACATGATGTTTCTATAAATAAGGTTGGCCCCAAAGAACATTACAAAATTCGAGAGGAGCAGCATCACACAATACCTCGTCTTTGAAGGGCTTGATGCCATACAATAGCTGACACTGTTGTCTGACGTGGTGATCACTTCCTTGGAGGAGCCATCCAATGGTGTAGGGTTGTGGGTGCATGTAACATCCCGCTCTAGCGCACTGAGAAAACTTATTATTTGAGGACACTTGCTCGCAAGTGATCTGGACTTTTATGATGTTAAACCATTTATGCTTGATTATGATGTGATTGATAGACGACGTGATGTTTTACTATTTGATGTAGACAGGTGCTATTGACTCAGTTTTATCGAGT
>ML787871.1:168266-187375 GCA_009831015.1 Picea engelmannii | reverse complement strand
TTTAACCCTAAAGAAAAAGGCCCTAACTCTAACTCTAAAAAGAGCCTAACCCTAATTCTAAACGAATAGCTCCTATGAATCTTGACCTGATCCTTTACCCACATATCATTAGTAATAACAATTAACCCTAACAACCATTAAAATAATTAAGCAAAACATCATTATGAGATTTTAGGCTAGAGTTCACACCTCAATGCAGTGCAAGGAGAATGCAATTTTTAGAACGTACCTGAGCTCTAGTTCCTGGATTCATTAGCGTTAACTTCATCCAACTACAACCAATATATCAATGGATACGTTTTAGTTAACTCAGACCATAAATTTCATTGAAGGCCTCTCCTTCCTTAACTGCAACCTGCAATGAGAGTTCATTAACTTATTGAAAACATAACTCCCTTATGAACGCAAGAGTTTTTCAAAAATTAAACTAATTCATAAATAAACGAATACCAAAAGCCATAGTTTTGATTGACAGAACGCATGACCTTTAGTGAATAAATTGAATCCTTAAGGGATTAAACTATATTCTTTAAAACTCATACATAAGCTCAAATTGAACCAATAGTAATAAAATTATTTAACAATGGAGTATAAAAAAATACATATTTGAATTTAAAAAATAAAATAAAACGAAAAGATGCTTAAGCGCTTTTACCTTTTGAGTTTCCTTTAAAAAAAAATAAAAAAAAAAGGAATTAAAAAAAAAGGGGGGGGAACTTAAAAGAAATACGATTTAGGGTTTGAGACTCCATAAAAAGAAAGGGGGAAGGGGGAAAAAAGGGATGAGCTATTAGGTATTGTTATGCTGTCAAACTGGAGAACAAGACTGGTTGCTTGTGAGGAGTTGGGGATTTCCTCAGTTGTATTAGAGTGGTAGCTCAGCCTTGGAGGCGGGCTGAGAAGCTAGGTTACTGTCTGGATTGTGTGTGGACCCTTTGCGGCTCGGGGGGCTGAGGGGGAAGCAGAGTACCCCTAGCGTTTGGTTGGGAGGTACCGGTGTAGTCTCCACAGTCGGCGAGCAGGAGGGGCGCGGAGCAGGAGCGGCACGGAGCACAGGAGTCATTTGCGGCAAGAGATAAGGCAACGGTATGTTTGTCAGTTTGTAGAGTAGCATGCATTATACCTATGCTCATATTTAACTTGAATGTAAAGGACATGCATTCTTTTACTGTTATTAGTTTTTATATTGGTATTCAGAGATGAAAAATGTTTAACCCAATTATGTGTTGGTTCTCATTGGATAGACTAGATTTTATTACTTGGACGATTTTACCTGGGTAAAGGATGTAAAAAATTTTAATAACTCTGTTATTGTGATTCGGTGTTGAATGAAAAGGTAAACCTTATGACTTCGGCGATGTCTTTTGTGACTGTTGTAAATTGACCTGAGTTGTTTAATGAAGGAAGCTCTGGCCTTGCGTTCCTCTTCCCGTACTCTACGATCTTATTTGGCTCCCCTGGGCAGTGGTACCCTGCAAATCTTTTTTTTTCTGTTGTGCAAGGTGATTTTACTTTTCTGTGTTAAAACCCTTTTAAATTCCATCTGCCTGACCTTTAGCACCTCTGCAATTTTGGAGGTAGTGATTACGTTCTGAGTCGACCTCTCCTTACCATTTAAACTCAAGCTGCAATTACGGGTATTGGATGCATTTCGAGTTCGCACCTTTGGTTCAGCGTGTAATTTTCTATATGTGTATTCATAATCAGCAGGTTATTTATTTTTAAGGGCCTGTACATTTTTAAAAGTTAAAATAAAATATTTATCTTTTATATATTTCCCGGTGAATGCCTTGCCTCCAGCAGTGCCGCATTTCAGACGCGCGGGTGATGATGGCAGACCCCAACCATTTCTGGAACCATAGAAATCTTACACCGTTGTATATAGCCATGTGGAGTTTTACTCCAGTGAGCCAGCAATCTAAACTTTGAATTGTTCATGGCACAGATTGACAAACACTGCCAAGATAGACTATCCATTTCAACCAACCGTTGCAAATATAGTTGTTTCCCTAAGAAGCCATGGAACATTATATGAAATCTGTTCCGTGAAAATCACTTTGTAAGCACCCTATTATTCGTAGTGTTACCAATAGCCTTCTGGGAGGGAGTAATATAATGACCACTTCCAAGGAGATCACCAGTCCTGCTACTACTCTCACTACTCTAGTTACTATTATACATTTGTTCAAAATACTTTTACAGCGATGACCTGGTTCAAATATTGTTAGACTAATCCAGTTACTGTTATACTGTAATAGATTTGTTACTGTTATACTAATCCAGTTACTGTTATACACCTGTTCTTCTGTCCACTTTAATTTTACAGCGACAACATGGTTCTTACCCAATTATTCAAGTCGGATTCTTACTGATACCGATTTACTGATACAAGTCTTTCCAAGTCTATACACAGCTACAACGTTTGTGTCTGTTGAAAAGTAATGCCATCTATGAAACTACAACATAGCATATGATGCAAATTTTATCATTTGTGACTTGTATTCGATGAAATTTAAAGGATTTCCCTCTGCGATCTTGAATATTTTTATTAAACCCTGCTTGCTTGTTACGTCGACCATTTTCATTAAAAGAAAAAAAGAAAATTATTCGCAAAAATTGTAGTGCTTAAATTTTAATGAGAAGACCCTTGTTAAACAGAGGTCCTTCTAAAGAAACGTATCGATATATATGGTGGCAATCGAATGTGGTTAAAGAATGGTTCTTTTATGTGTTCCATTGTCAATTCTCATCGGGCTCCTACCTACGGTGTGCCGACCTTCCCTAGGTAGTATTGATAACTGTGGCAGCGAATTGATTGGAACAGCATGTTTTCCTAAGCCGTTGGTTATAAATTCTCTTCACCCTCCTTAAACCCGAGCGAATGTCAGGGCCTGCGTGCATTAGTGGCCGCATGGTCTCTAGCAGGCGCTCTCTGCTACTCATTTAATTTCCCTCGAAAACTTCAACGGTGTTAATGCAGTGTAACCGTTGGTGACAGAATGATTGTTTCTGCTTTTCGAGAGGGCATAGTTATTGTGCCTTTTATTTGTAATTTAGGTAAGGATTAACCATTGGAGCTATAACACGTGAGGGTAGGGCCCTATCTTTTTAGATTGCAATGATTTTTAGTATAAAGGCATCGATGGGGTTATTGGTTGTGTTGTGGTAGTTCCACTTGTTTTAATAATGAATAAAATATGACTTCTTGGTTATTAAATTGAAATGCTAATATAAAAAGGGAAATGATCAGATTAGGTTATGGAGTGTTACCATAATGTCATTGATTATAGCAAATAAAAATGTAAACTCTTTTTGAAATGGAATATTGAAATATAAAGGTAATGATAATTGTTTAATTGTTATTCAATTTGTTATGTAATTGGTTTTTATTTAATTATTATGAAATTGCCAGGATTTTATTAATTACCATTTAATTGGGGTGAAGCATGAAATGTAATGCTTGGTTACTTTATGGCAATTTTAGTGTAATATTAAAATGGGATGTTTTATGTTAGTAATGAAAGGCCTTTATTAATTTGAATTACAATGCTAAGAAATTCTCTACAACCTGATTACAATATGGATTCCCTTTTGATTTTAAACTATTATGTTAATTTTTAGTTATTTACAATGTTGGTAATGAAAAGCCTTTCTTAGTTTAAATTACAATACTATTCTCTTTATAAAGGTTAATACGTGGTTATTTATGGTTAGGCTTTTGGTAGTTCTGTTGATTTTTCATATCCAACCAAGGGTAAGGTCACCCTTATTTTAATTGCACCGCTAATGTGATGTAGAAGGCAAGGATATGGTTGTGTTATGGTGATGTTGTGGTAAGTTCATTAAGATTCAGTGACAAGGATTTGCACTTAATTAATGTACATTGTTTAAGACTGGGTGGGTAACGCGTCACTTAATGGAAAACAAATGGAGTAATTGGTCTATGACTAAGGTCATTGAGTCTCCATAGTGGTTGGTCGATGTTAGAGTCCTTCTGACTTGCGTCTCCCTTAGTGGTAGTGGTGGTCCTTGATTTTTGTAGCTCTTGGTGGTCTTGCCTTGCGTGGTTGCTTGTGTCGAGCGGGATGTAGACACCTCGTTGTAACTTAGTATGTCATTAAATGGATTTGTTGTGTGCCTTGTGTCTATGGCCGTTTATTGCTTGCAGTTACTCATTGTGTGCCTTCAGTCTTCTTGTGATGAACTTGTGGTTACGTCTTGTTGGTTGTCGAGTGGCGACGTAGAGTCAAGCGTGTCTGTCCCCTTTTTCACATGCGCACACACGTCACGCCTAAATCAAAAAAAAAAATTACACCTATTATCCGAGTTGTTGTCGTAACGAAGGAGGCACGTTACAATGCAGCATTGTCGGCAGGGCCATCTGCTTGATGACCTCTGCTAAGATGAGGTTCTTATGGCTACCACTATCAACGATGAGGTGAAGTGGGGTGCCTTTTACCCACATCTATGAATGGAAGAGGTTCTCGCCTTCTTCAGGCTCATCTGGCTCACTAGGATGGAGCTTGGTGGTAGAAACGGAGGCATTGGGTTACGCATAAATGATTTGTCTTCCCCTTTCTGGGTCGGACTTGGATTCAAAACCCACATTTGATTTAGAGGCTTTCACTTTGGCCACCAGCAACTACTTTGAGCAATAGTCAGCATTGTTATGCCAAGGGCTCTTATGGAAGTCGCACCACTTCTTGGTTTCTTTCTTTGTCTTTCTGGTTTCCTTCTTTGATTTCGGCTTGGACTAGTTGTCTTGATATTGTCCATATTTTCTATGTACTTTGTTATGTGGGTTGGGAACGCCCCTTCCTGGATTTTGTTGTGAGGGGTTCCCAGGCCCAAATTGTTGTGTCTTTTGTTTGAGCTTCTGCTCAATTTTGACAGCATATCGATAGGCCGCACCCAAGGACGAGATGTCCAGAAATTCCATTTCGATATGGATGTATCTATGTCGAGCACCGCGATACTTGAGCACCATATGTCGCTCTGAATATTTGATACCCAACTTGGTGCATAATGTATGGAAGATATTTGTGAATTCTGGCACTGCTTGGTCTCTTTCTTTCCGCAGTGTGGTCTATTTGGTATACAGGTCATCATAACTTATGACAAGGTAGTATTTTTCCTTAATAGAATCTCTAAAGGATTCCCAGGTGGTTGTGACTGTAAATAATGAGGGTTCCTCTATTTCCTTTTTCTCACAGAAAGTTTCCCACCAATATTTGACATGGGGAATGGCTTTGAGGAGTGAAAAAGTAATATTTTCTCTATTCGAAAAGTTATGGACATAAAAATACCCTTATAGTAGATTCAACCACTTGTCTACAACATTTGTGTCTATCTCACCTTCAAATATAGGAATATCGAATTTGATTTTTACCTTGAAGSGGGTGGTGCCTCCTCTCGAAGAAGATGTGTCACCTATTGGTAGYTGTCGAAGGATTTGCGTGAAACTATCCATCATCTCGTTCCTCTGTTGCATGAGGGCTTCCTCAAGAAAAAAATTTAAAGTATCTCATGTCTCATCATATTTCTTTTCTCCTTCCATGAGAGGTCTCYTGGGCATGCGAGAGCTTTTGTACTAAAGAGAAACAAGCTCGAGACCCAATTCTTTGTACCCTAACCTCGTTGGGGACATGCATTAAGATGGCAAGGAGTAGACCGTTATGATACCACTGATCCGGGTTTTATGAGAAGAACGGAATGAATATAGATTATTAAAATATTCTTAATACAGAATAAAAGAGATACAGTAAAACAGATTTTCTATTCAATAATGAAATAAGCTGAAACTGTAAAATGCAGCGAAAAACAAGCTTGTTGGAATGGTGGCATCTTATCTCTGAGAAGAGATGTGATGGCTATGCTCATTCATAAGAAGATGATTACAATGAGGCTCTGAAGGCCTTTTTACAATAAACAAGAATTTCAAAAACCCTAGACATCCAAAAACCTAACCCTAGGAGATGAAGCGCCAAAAGTCATGTGGGCCCCGTTTGGGTAAGTCAGTACATCAACTTCTCGGGGTCGTAACTTTGCACATGATCTTCGTTTTAGGCGCATGATAGCCCGTTGGAAAGGTATCATCGAGGATATTCATTTTGGGGGCTCAATCATGCATTTGGATATAATTTAGAATCTCTATCCTGAAAAACCTTCATTTAGGCCCTCAAAATGGCCCCAGAAGTTAAAACTGCTAAAAATGGTAAATTGCCAAAATTGCCAAAAAATTGTTTTGAGTGAGTTGGAAAAGGTGGGTGGACACAGATATCCTCCTGGATCACACATTTATTATTATTTTTTATTCTTGTTCACACATTCCAAGCCTTTCATTAGATACATGAGTTTAAGATAGGTCTTAGCCATAGTTTTGTACATGGTTGCAACAATCACTTTACTATTTGTCTAGAATAGTTCACATAAGGATGATAGCCCTTTTGGCCCTAGATTTTGAGCCTAAGCTCTAATACCAAATGTAGCACCCCTCTACATGATGCTAAGAAATTAATCATTCATTAAATAGATACATAATAACGACAGTTTTAGAATAATTTCATTGATTTTCATTTACACAATTCTTCTACATTTGTTCAATGATAAATATAAATAACATGATGAATTAAGTAATATGTTATCTCTAAGATTTAAAACTTAAAACAAAATCATATATATATATATAACAAAACACCATTGAAGAATACCTCCTCCTTGGTTTGTTGAACCTCATCAGTTGAAATGTAATCCTAGGTGCTTCCAAGCATTCGTTTCCCACTTGCCCAGAGTGAAACAACGGAATCCTCTCAACCAATTAGGAACCTATCCGTCTTCCTAGATCCAAGAGACCGTTCGATTTCTTAGCCCTCCGTCCTGTGACTCCAAGAACAACAAATCACATATGCTCTAAGAAGACTATCAAAAGAATTATATCTTCCAAGAATTTCACAACCTCTCATCCTCCCCTTCTTCACTGCCTATTCTCCATATTTATCAAGTTTTCATACACCCTTTCCCAAGTCTCCTCAACCACCATCAGTATTAGCCATAAACCTCCCTTATCTAGATTTTTGGGAAAAGTTTAAAATAAAATTAAAATATAAATGACTTGCGTTAAACAACAATAAATAAAATACAAAGCTTTTTTTCTCATGCTAGCTAATAAATGAAATTTGACAATTTTCCCAAAATGTACATGAAAACCCATCATGATCATTTAATTCATTATACCAACCATCAATCAAAGTCAAAGAAGGTATTTAATGCTTCTAGATATTTTGTATGCAATATAATTTACATAGTCAATAAACATTCAATTAAATAGTTAATAATCTATTTTAATAATTAATACATTAATTAATTATACTAGTGTACATGTGTAGGGTATGTGTGTGTAGCTAGCAGACACATATCTCATGCATGTACTAATGATAAACAACCACTGCCTCTAATTCATAGTTCATATATGATCACACCTAGACATGTAGGACAATAGATCAAGCAATGCATCATTTAATAATCTTAACGAACAAAATTACACCAATTCATCAATAACTCATTGTCACACTTAAAATATCAATAGGAAATCAAAAGAGAGTTTTAAACATGGTAGGAACCAAGTGAGTAAACAATAGTGGCATCTCTAATCCCAAATCAATATTCTCAACTAACATCGAAGCATCCTTCCTTCCTAACCTACTTCCATCCTATCATTTCCCCTGTTGGAATAAGCTGGAGTGTCAACTATATTGACCTAACTCTAAATAGAACCCGTAAGCAAAAATGTCATACATCTCGACCAAGATTCCCCAACATGAAACTAGTAATTGCCATCACACGTCTAGGGGAACATGACTTCACAAAACCCTCCCACGACTCTAGGTTTCAAAGGATAAATGATGGGCAATAACTCCACCCCTCCTCATAGAACTAGGGTCAACACCCTACATCAATCCATACTGTGCAAATATTGTTCTTAGAGTCACTTCATCAAATAACCACTCTAGGCAAGTAGTGCATCTTGTCAAAACCACACTCGCCACAGATCATAGAAATATTTCGACTCATAAATTAAATAACAAGTACAACTTATAGGATACAATATATACTTTATGTCTATGACATCTAAGTTACCTCAACACTATAGTCATTTGGCTATCACATAGCTCATCAAACGGTAGGTTAGTTCACCAATAACTCATATCCATGCATATACATCATATTTTCATATCAGGATCAATATCTGTATTGGCATTCAATTAAGAAATGCAAGTCTATTTTTATCATGTCTTGCATCTGTTATGCATTCACAATAGAACTTGAACTAGTATCAATGGACCAAAATTCCATATTTAAATTTGCATGTTTGAAAATTCTCATAACTATAATAATTATTACCATATAATAATAAAAATATCATTATGCAACACACAAATAGGTCCCGATATACACATCTCAAATGTCTATATCAGACTAACTAAGTCCTAATAGTTACTAATCAATGAATTACCAAGATGAATAAAATCAAAGTTCTAATTGTCTAAGGTCAAAATATGGGTCGTTACATCAAAGGAATCTTGGTGGGGATGGGAGGCCATGACAGATCGTAATGCACTGGGTCATTCATTAATCTCGAAAAATCTGGCAAATTAAGTGTGGCCAGAAAAGGGTGTCGAGGTTGTGGCATCTGATCCCATGCTCCTGGGAAATATTGGTGTTGAGGGATTGTAGACCACTGAAGGTTCTCATATACACCATGTCCCGGTCTGGTAGGGAAATATCCTCCTCCAAACTGATTCATAAGAGGTTGTATGTGCACCATACCTGTAGGGACGACATAATGAGGGTTATAAACATTGCCTCCAGCTGGAGTGGCTCCGGGCTGGGGGTTTCCTGTAGCATGAGACTGACTCCCTCTGGGTGGAAATTCAGAGGATAGAGGTGGATTTGTCATAAAAAATGTGTTTGTCAGAATCGGCATGGAGGAGGAAGGGGGAAAGGATGGTATATAAGAATTATCTTGTACTCTCGATTGAATACTCCATCCAGGATCATTGAGACTAGGATTAGACCCAGGAGGAAAAGGAGGTTGGATTCCAACTGTAGGATTCGTTTGGGGAATATGAGCTCCACCAAATGAGAGAGGAGTATGCAGAGGATCTATGCCCCTAGATCCAAGACTAGGATTTGCATTATTCGCTGGAATGGAGGATGAAAGTTGTAATGTCATATTTGGCATACCAAAAGAGAAAGGGTTAACTTGAAGGGGTTCATTACTATGGGTTGAGTAGCAACCATAGGCCGAATAGGAGTAAGGACGGGAACCTCCGGCACTATGACTGTAGAGGTTGAAGGAGTCAAAGGAGTCCCATTAACTACAGTAGGTATAGGAGTCGAAGGAGTCTCGTTAACTACAGTAGGTATAGGAGTTGAAGGACTCCCAGTGTCATTCAGACTTGACTTGGTACTCATAATTGTATAATCACAAGTCTGGTAAGTGGAGGTATGTGTACCACATTTAGTAACTTTATGCCTTTTAGAAGGCAAAGACTCAAGATGCGGTGGTACCTTTAACAAACAATCAGACCTATGAGGAAGTTGGTTTGGTTCCACGATGACTCAAGACTCGAGAAATAAAACCAAATATTAGGGCCAACTAACAATCAAAGAGCACACCAAAATAAACAAAAAAGACAAATGCACAAAAATAGGATATTGTAGCTAAAAAGGGACCTCCCTCACTAGAGTAGGTATGCCTTGCCCAAGAGGGGCCTAAGACACCCTTCAAAAGATTGGAGGTATCAGAATCAGTTATAAGGGCCCTCGTGGGCTTAACAACGCATTCAGTCAAATCCCCCCAGAGAGGTAATCCTCCATAAAGGCAGGTGTGTTGTTCGACCCTTATCTAACTCAAGGTACCTACAGAATAACCCCTGTAAGTAACCTATGTGGATACCTATGTCAAGCAACTGGAGCCACCACAATATAACCAATGTGTAAGCGAACAATCATAAGTCACATCCACCGTATGGGCAGGGTAACAAAGCCTGAAATATTGAAAGCACTACCTCTCACGGAGGTAAAGGTACTAGCAAGACCCCCAAATACGAATAGATCCCTAGAAATATCTCTGACGCTAAGAAGGTATTAGAGGGATATCTTTGTAACCAACTTCACACGACCTCGTGCTTAACTCTGGTGTGAGCAGAGCATCCTGATGTCACTAATTACACAATGGATTTCACCACTCCCTGGTCAGACACATATGTTTAGTTTAATAGCCTTGGAGAAGTTTACTCACAAAATCATATTCCAAGGCCATATATCCTATGCTTGTTTGTGTACTCTGAAAAATAAAATCGTTTCTAATCAATTTTAGTTAATCAATGTTACTTTTAATGGATTTGTTTACTCAAGAGATGTGGTCATGAAACTGATGATATTATGACTCAGCATATCAAAGAAATGAATATGAACATAATGTTAATTCCTAATCTTTAATTCTCAAAAGATGGTAATATTTTTAAAATGCAACTTTCAATGTAACCTCTACAATTTCAATAAAAATGCAATCTTTCCACATGCATCAAGATCAATACTAAGTACCCAAAAGAGCAAATGTCGTAATGCAAAATGTGCAATTTTTTTTGTATTTTTGATATAAAGAAAAGAATATGCAAGGATTGAATAACAACTTCACACACAAACCTTACTGCAAGCAAAAAGAGACAATCCAAGCAGGATACTAAGAAGCAAACAATCAAACCAAGGTGCAAGGAAAACCAATGAAAAATACGATAAGAAAGGGTATCAGCTGAAATTCAACAATAATAAGGTTTCCTGTCACTTTGTAAGCACTCAACAGTTAGGACAAAGACCCAAGAAGACTCAACAACCAACAAAACTCACCCAACAAACACCAAACTCAACTAGTAAGCCAAAAAGTTGATGTACGCGACTGTTTGAGAAAAACTCGCGTATGCACGCGCCCTATAGAAGGACATCTCATGTATGTATGCATATGTCAAGGAAAAACTCGTGTATATGTAGTAAAACACTGCCAGGGCAAGGATTAGGCCAAGAAACTCAGATGCAAAGTAAAAATAGGTTTTCAAGCAATCAAGAGACAAGGAAGCGCAGGCTAATAGAGAGAAAGTCAAGGAGAAAAAAACTCCAAACCCCAAAACAGAAGATCATATTCCCCAGTATGGTCATTGATTTTGTTATGAGGAAAATCTCTCTAAGGAATGGGGTAAACCACAACAGATGAAATGACTACAGAAATCAACTATAATCCCAAGTATGTTATATAAATGAAAATGCTAACAAGACAAGATCAAGAGCCTACCTCGTCCGGACGTTCGATGAATACCACCATTGAGGATATAACTCAAAGATTTATACCCACAACTTGTCCTCAACAACCAAGATACACAAGCATATGGTGATAATATATAATGTTAGCATATAAAATAGCATAATCCATTAACATTCATGACAAATACGCCCATGGAATAATAATTCAAATATTTGCAAGATATCAATTGGACGAGAAACGAGTATTTCTATTAAAATAATCAACAGAAGTAGATAGGTAACAAACTTTTGTGTCGGCACATCTCAGAACCGACAAACTAAGTCCCTTCCAGCTGGGCCTCCACCACTTCAATCCGCCACCAAAGTAAAGCTCATATAAAGGAGACAATGAGGTTCTCCATCAAAGAAGGAAGAGCTTGGGGGCTGAACAATGAGTTCAGACTTTAAAGGATAAAGGGATGCAGATTCAATGTGAAGTGAAAATTTCTCCTGAGAATCTTTGCTCTCAAAAGTTGAATTCTCTCCCTCTCCACGACTTGGATATGGCTCAATTTATAGCCTTCAAGTGGAACTAAAGGGCCAATTCATAAAGTTTCCAGTATATGGAAGGTCAAGGACCATGGATCTCGTGACGTGACATGGAAACCCAACACAATTTTTAATTTTGAGCACCAAACCCGATGTATGTGGGCTGTAGTGGTGCAACCTACGTATACGCATGTTGTCTAACTGGTATGGCACATATATGTGGAAAAATATGATTTTTTGGCTCTTGAAGGTACAAAAGGGGGACTTCAAGTCTGCATAGGGAAATGGAAAGGCCATCCAAGCAAGTTGCATAGGGTGAAGCAAAATTTTCTATAAAAAATGTATAAATGTAGAGAATCCCACTCTCGACCAACTATATGAAAAAATAATAATTGAATATCAATAATTAGCTATCATTGGAAAAGTTTAATATAGTTGATGGAATCAAAATAAATGAATGATTATGATAATATAAAATTCAAAAATTAAATGTATAATATATTAAATGTACAACATTTAATTAC
Organism: Picea engelmannii; assembly: GCA_009831015.1. Taxonomy (NCBI): domain Eukaryota; kingdom Viridiplantae; phylum Streptophyta; class Pinopsida; order Pinales; family Pinaceae; genus Picea; species Picea engelmannii. Next base: position 175,004 of record ML787871.1, on the reverse strand, counting down.
CTTTCATGGTCCTCATTCTACCTTTCCCCAATAGGACCTCCCCTTCAAATTTATTGATGGAGTCAAGATGCCAAATGCAAGGCACATTCATATTTTCTGCTAATTTAGGAAGATATTGACTAATATACACCATGCATTGATATACCATATAACCCTCCACCATAGAACCCTCGGGACGTTCTCTTTGTCTAACAAAATCCTTCAATGACTTCAACTGCCTTTCCACCATCCACATAGACCTTGTGTGTGCTGGTCCTCGTAATTCAATCTCCTCAACTTGGTGTATGAGGTAGTGTTCTTGTGCATTGAAAAATGTTGTAGGTAGATACTTCTGCATTTGACACATTAGTTGGGGAATTTCTGTCTTCCAATACCTTATATATTGTTTATGGATTTCTTTAGATGAAATCCACCTACAAATGGTGCAAGAAAGCAACATGTTTAAACAATATCACGACACATATAAAATTGCAGATAAAACACAATATGTCAATAAATTTTGCTACAAATCACTAAAGAAACATTTTCCATATAAAAATGCATTACTTACCTCATGCATTTGCCAAGATCATATATAACTTATTTTATGTTGTTGTCAAAGTTATCTGGGAGAGATAGAGGTAGAACATATTGTAACAAAAAGCAAATCATTAATATTTATTTCCAAATAAGAGAAAAAATTACTAAAAGGATGTATACCACTATGTTAATATACCTAATAATTACCTTAATCAATGTATTCTAGTCACTTGTTTTAACCCTACCAAAATCACCTTTTTTCATTAAGATATTTTTTGTTTTCGACGAAAACCCCGTCAGAAACCTAATTTTCCAAATGACCTCTTTTACAACATTGCTTTGTTGCTCTGTCAATAACCATGGAAAACTAATATTTTGTTCTCAACCATCATCATTAGAATTAATAATCACACTTTGCAATGCGTGATTAGCTTCCTGGATGTTACAACAAATCTTTCTAATTCTTTCTTTGTCAGTCCTTCCATCTAAGATTCATCATAACAATTCTATTATATTCTTCCCGATATGCATTGTATCAAACAGATGAACTATTTGTAGGTTCTTGTAGTAGGAAAACCTACTGAATTGTAAGGGGTAACTTTGCATTCCTCGTGGGATCCCATTCGTTCCTTAACAACATTCATGAAACATAAATGAAATCACATTAACACTAATTAATCAATATAGCTAGGTACCACGTTGAACAAAATTCACTGAAAAAAAATCATAAGATTTATATATATGGTACATAAACAATTTGCATACCTTGACGATTTCTATTATATTCCAACTTCCATAGGTGAGGTGTCATTCTTTGTGGTTTTTTTCCATTCTCTTCTTTACCATTGAATTTCATTTTCTCAGTAGTTTGATAAATATGGTTCTTAGGCAGAAAGTGCCTATACTCATCAAACACCTCCTCTCTTAAACTTCTTGAACGACGATATTTTATCCTAGGAACACAAATTGGACATGCAAATTTACCCTTTGTTTGAATACCTAAAAGATATATGAATTAATGTAGCAATTAGGATTACAAGTTTAAAAAATGCATGATATTTTCAAAAAATTATATAATATTAAAGAACAACAAAAAGTTACATACCACAAAAATGTTTTAACCCGGAAGCATAATGAATTGTCCATGCAAGTATTCCATGGAATTGAAATTGTTTTTTCCCCATTGGTCTAGAGACGTCATACATAGTGATGACAACCCATAACTTCAACAACTCATCGATAAGAGGCTCAATATATACATTCATATATTTAACTTGGTACTTACCTAATTGTTTCAACATACATTAATTATATTTAGTTATACGTCCTTATATATAAAAGATATAATTATCATGCATGAAACAAAGAAATGAAATATTATGTCATACTTTCAAGTAAATAAAGACAAGTTAATTAAATACCTAGAACAATCATTTCCAACATTGTGTGCTCTCTCTTTATCGACATCCAAGGAGGAAGGTTATTGTTTATAACAAAAATGGGCCACAATGAGTAAGTAGAACGAATCTCTCCAAATGGATTGACATCATCAACTGTCAATGAAAGTCTAACATTACGAGGTTCTTCTTTAAAAAATGGCCATTTTTCTTTGATGTTCTTCAATGCAGAACCATCTGCATGCATTCGAAGAACATCATCTTCACTTTTGTTCTTTGCATGGAAATCCATAAACTATGCTATACTTTGGCACCTGAACAATTGTTGGAAACGTGGAATTATGGGAATATAACGAAGAACTCTTCGAGACACCTTTTTTGTTGCTTGATCATTTCGATATCTATTTATTTGACATTGCAGACATTCATTTTTTGATGCATATTTTCCATAGTATATGATATGATCATTAGTACATGCATCAATAGCTTGATACTCCATTCTAATTTCTTTCATAATTAAAGATATTTCTCAATATGTGCATGGTAAAATATTTGACGGTGATAATAGAAATTCACCTAACAATCTACACCATTCAAAAAAATAAGTCAATGTAAAAAATATTAATCATAAATATCACATCCCTACTTTACGAATTAATTAACAATAACAATATAGAAAAATAGTCAACCTTTATCTACATGTCAGCATGACATAAATAATACATTACATACCTTAGGATATGTGTGAGACAAGTATTTGATAAACCATTAAAAACCTTCAAGTTCACAAAGAACAATATAGCAAATAGAAAATGTGTTGTTGAGTCTTCATAAAGAGGTTGTCATGACTTCTCGAGTAGAGGATCAACATCATGAATATCATCTTGGTTTTCCTCATCCATTGGAGCAAATGTGTCTTGGATCAATCTATGTATCTCATCTTCCTTATTTATATCAATAACATTATCTTCATCCATATCATCATTAAGAACTCGATCTTCAATATTTTGACTCCATGTTCCTCACCTTGTAAGTAGTATTTCTGATACTACTTGGAAAATAACTCTCTGACAGTTGACATTTTGGGGGCATTGTCTTTATATTTACAAACAATATATTAAAATTAGTGTGTATAGAACATATATTAAAACAATAAAACATTTGACAAATACATGGCGTGATCATTATTACAAATGATACATTATGTATTGAATAATGTCTTAACAAGTGATGATATTCATAACCCCCTTCAATGTGCCCCTTCTCCCTACAATGTTTTTTAGTTGTTGTTATTAAAATTCTTCTTGTTTGCAAGCCCCTACAATCATTGCAAGGGAAATAACATTTTTCATCGCCCTTTGCCTCCAATGCCGCTCTAAACTGAGCAAGCCTCCTTGCATTTTCATTCACAGTATATTAATTTGACGCGGTAATTTCCTATAAGAACTAATTAAATTTTGTTAAAACATTGAAAAAAAATTAAATTAAAATTTCATATACTTCGAGGTCCAATCACGGGAAATATATGTTGCAATGCTAAATTTTGAAAAAATTATTAAAAAAAAAAAAATTTAAATTCATATACTTTGGCGTCCAATCAAACGAAATATATGTAGCAACGCTAAATTTCAAAAAAAAAAAATTGGTTAAAACATTCATGTTAAAAAAATTTGAAATTAAAATTTCTTAACATAACTTTATATTAAAAGACACGGAAAAATTAAAAATACTAACCTTGCAAGTCTAAAATCCGAGCTATGTAGATCTAGAGTTGGATGTGTTAAACTAGTAGGTGACATAAAAAATCAAATCTAAAACAATCACCAACAAAATTTTCACAACTATAGCAAATTTGTTGAAATTTTTCTTAAGGACGTGTATTTACAGATCGATTCTCGTCGATATAGCAACGAAAATAAATGAGTTGACCTTGAAAAAAGTCAATACTTGTTGCACTACATGTGTGGTTCACACGTGTAGCACAAGTGTCGATATAGCGACGAAAATTCGTGGATATAGATATAATTTTCTGCAACTGTCACTATAGTAATGAACGTTGGGGCAAAACGAAAATAAAAATAAAAGAAAGACAAATTTTTAATGCATTTTTCCACGAATTATATAAATGTGGAAATATTTCATCGCATTTTCGGCCCATATATACTGGTGTCATACTGCATTCCCTAATGGACATATTTTTAATCGAGGTCACAAAGAATCTAATGGACATCGATTCTCCAAAAAAAAAATATGGAATCGAGGAACTAACCCAAGTCTATATTCTCTGGTGTTTGCACAAATAATTTCTTTTAACCTCAACCCCTCCCCCAATTATCATTCTATGTTATGATAGGGAGGGATTGATAATGTCTCTTCTTTTATGTTTTGAGCATTAGTCCATACACGATAGTAGAAGGAACAACCAATAACATCTTTAAAATTAACATGCAAATTCATAATGAGGAGCTTTATTGTAAGGTTGCAAGTTGCACATACATGGGGCTACTTATAGCATAATGATTCTCTTGTAGTGTCTCTTTTTCTAATTTACAAATAACTAGAGGCAAAAAGAAGCACATAAGTGAGAAAATACATTAAGATAAGTTATGACACTATAAATAGAAGGTATATCTATAAAACATTTGGACTTCAAAACATTGTGGAATATAATTGGACCTTGAAAGGTTAGTGGAACATACTTAACAACAACACACTATAAAAAAAAAACACTCTACTTTTATTTCGCAACATTTCCACATTGTATTGTCTTCCATGTTTCCATCCCTTAACTCTAGGGTATGCTTGTATAATATCATGAAAACCTTTAATTTATTATAATAACAAAAAAATTAGTAATAATAACATATTAAATGTAAAAGTAAATATTAAACTCACATAGTTTGTTGTATCAAACTTTAAATAGATTTCTATATTCATTTAGTTGTTAATGGAAAGTGAAGATAGTCATCACTAATTGTAAAAAGTAAAATGATTCATAAAAAAAAATCAATATTATTTATAGTTATTATTATTAAAATTACTAAAATAAAATTATATTTAATTTTTCTTAAAAAAAAAATCTAAACTATATTAAAAAATATAATAATAATATTTTTTAAAAAACATTCTAATAAATTAATAAATTGTGAATGCATAGAAATCAAAAAAAAAAAAAGCATTAAAATCTTTTAAGGATCAAATCTTTAAATTAAAGTGCTAGGTCCCCCCTTGTACATTTATTAAATGTGCAATGGACTTGGAGCAGCGCTGAAGAAGTCTATAAGTTATAGAGCACGGCCAAGGCTCAAGTACCATTATAAATGAGGCGTGATAGGATTTTTATTAGTCTTTATGGTAACTTTCTGTGGTGTTTAATATTTGTGGAATTTTTATTGGTGTTTATCATAATTTTGTTCGATCCGGAAAATGCCCCTTTTCATACGTAATTTGATAGAAATCTTGCAAACTCACAATTCTGATATTATAAATAAATTTGTAAGTTGCATTTTCATTAAGAACAATTTTATGTTATAATTTTAATTTATAAATTTATAAAATCTTATTATATAAATAGTTAGCTTATTTGATTGAGAATTTAATATTGTATAAATAAATAAAATTATTTATTTATTTTATACAAAATAAATAATTTATTTTTATTTTAATTAAATCAAAATATATTTTTAAAATAAAATTTTGACATTTATTTATTAAATATATTAAAAAATAGCAAATTTTCATTAATCTTTTTTACTAATGTCAACGATGAAATGTTTCATTTTCGAATTGCAAGTTGCAACCGTTCTCACCTAAATCTGCCTTTGTTGGGCTAAGTCAAAACACAGACTCAACTAACCCGAAGACTTTATACATGCCTTAAGTCTTCGAATAGACCCCACACCTCAAATTGCCACTCTCCCTCTCAGATTCTCACAGCCTCTACCTTGATGAACCGCAGAGGTAGCTGGCCTTTGCATTTAACAGCAATCACGCGAGTATCGAAGACCTATCATGGGAAGGAGGTTCCAATATTGGGAAGAAAAAGCTATTTTATCACTTCTGGAACTATAACTCCCACGGGGTGGGTGGATATACATTCTCTCATCTTTCTCCAGGCTCTCTGGATGTTCAAGTCTCGCAAATGATTCAGTCGTTGATACGCAGAATTTCTATCTCAAAACCAGAGAGAGTAGTCAGAATTTATGGGTTTGCAAGATTTTTCAGCTCTCGCGATTTTCTGTTGAATTTTTAAGCATTCCTGGCAATATGTCAATATTATATAATTACGGTCTATATTTATTGGAGATGGTCACATTTAATGATTTTTTAACCATAAATTTCAATAGTATGGTTATCAATTGAAGATGCTGGCATATTCTTAGTCCTCCTTCCAAATCAATGAATGAGATATCATGTTCATAACTTTCTAGCATTTTTGAATGCATTCCTTAACTTGTTTACTTTTTAACATTTACTTATTATGATTAAGAAATCACTGTGTGACCATCTAATTGTCACTTCAAGTGATTAGCAAACTTACTTGAAATTAAAAATTTACTTCATTATTAACTTTTTATTTTTTATAGTATTAGATTTACATTTTCACCACATTTGTCATATCTACCATACACCTATGAATAGCACCTAACATATTGGACAGCTTTTTCATATTCTCTATGAAAATAGTGACCAGCGTAATGAATTCTATGGTTTCAAGGAAGTGGTGAAACCGTAATGAATTCCACAATGCAGTCTAATAAATAAAAGTGGACAAAAAGAACCGTGTTGCATACATAGCAAAGGCAAGCATTTCTATCTACAT
>ML787871.1:138225-159859 GCA_009831015.1 Picea engelmannii | reverse complement strand
GCTGCTGGAATATAGCTTCCCATTCCTAGGTCATCTGGATCTCTTCCTTTTTTCGATCCTCTGTGTAGCCATCGGCTATGCATATTTCCTATAGTTTTTTCATTTTGTCTTCAATATTGTTTTTCTCTTGGTTTATATTTCCAAAGATTTCCTTGTTCTACTCCTTGAGCTTATATTTGATGTGCTTTAGTTTCTTATAGAGTTTAAACATCCTTGTCCCTTGCTCTGGTTGTTCCTTCTGCCACCACGGTTTGATATTCTCCTTGAAAGTGGGGCATTCGATCCAAAATTTCTCAAATCTGAAAGGTCTATTCTTCAGTGTGGTTTGGAAGTCTACTTCCAGTTGGATTGGCCAGTGATCCGACCCTCCCCAGGGGAGGATGTTGCAATCTAAGGTTAACCCCTACAGAATGATAGACTTTGACATCAAGAATATGTCTAGTCTTGTCGCTACCTGATGTTTATTCATCTGTTTATTATTCCAGGTGAACTGTCCATTGCTAGTTTTGATGTCCACCATCTTCGTTGTGTCTATGAACATTGAGAAATCTTTCGCATCTCTATCCAATCTTCTAGTACCTCCTTTTTTCTCCACAAGTGATGTGATGATGTTGAAGTCCCCTGCCAGGATCCATTGGAGGTTGTTGGATCGGGTTTTTAGGTCTTATAGGTCTAGAATCATTCTTCTCTTTTCCTCTAGCATCTGGGGTCCATACACATTGGTGCACATAATCACCTCCGTATTTCCAATGATTTGCATGCTAACCAAAAGTGTGTACCTGGTATCTTTGGTTGCTATTAGGCTCATCACTTGTGGGTTCCACAAGGTGAGAATACCTCCTGCCATCTATTGTCCTTCGGCCGCCACCATATTGTACTTACTCCATTGTTTTTTGTTGATCGTTTCCATTTTGTCTGTAGTGCATTTTGTCTCTTGGATGAAACAGAGGTCTGGTTGTTCCTTCCTAAGTATACTTTTGAGGATTCTTTTCTTTTGCAGGTTGTTTAGGCCTCTTATATTCCATGTTATAATCTTCATTTAAACATGTGGGGGAGATTTGGGGAAGAGCTTCTTCATCTTACATGAGTTCATCAGCAATGCTCCGAGCTTCCGTAGGGCTACACTGTTTGATTTCCTGCCTTTTTTCCTTCTCGTCTACTTGGGTGAGAGTTGTGGTTGTCCCTCGCCGGCTTTGATTCCTAGGTGTCTTATCTCCCCATGTGTGTGCTTGATCCCTCTGGATTTGGCTTCCTCCCTTAGGAGGAACAGGTATTGGATGTGGTCTAGTTGCTCCATTGGTATGTTGTCTACTCCCTACCTCTTCCATTGTTCCAATATGTTTGGGAGATCTATCCCTTCCCTTTCCACAAGGTCTCTGAGATCAGGGTCCTTCATGCCTACTTCGCTTGCGGTCATGTCCACATCTCCATCTGCTTCCTGCATGGGGGTGTTGGCATCTCTGGTTCCTCTGTCCATAGGATTTGTGCTACCCCCCTGTTCCCTCTTGTTACTTGGGATATCTATGGGCTCATTTGTTACTTGTTCTCTGGCTTCTTGATCTTTGTCGATTCCTTTCCTCCTTCTGCCCCTTTTTTGGTTTTGTACCATCCTTCTGTTCTATTCTTGGCCTCCGGGTTGCTCCCTGTTGGGGTTTTACTTGGTTTCTTGTTAGCTTTGTTTCTATGGTTCAGCTTTATAAACCCATCATCATCCTATTGTGGTTTAGTGCTTTCCGCTTCTTGTTTTTTATTGAGAGGACATTCTCTGATTAGGTGTCCATGTTCGTGGCATCTTCTGCATCTGAAGGGGATATGCTCGTAGTCTATGTTTTGTATCCATTCCTCATCCCTGAATTCTAGACTTATGGCTTATGGGAGTGCTCCCGACACATCCATCTCTATGCAGATTTCTGCGTAGGATGTATATCTCCCTTTTAGGGTGGCTTCTGAAGTCTTCACATATTTTCCCAGTTTGTTCCCTATAGCTTCAAAGGTAGAGGGTAGCCAGTAATCTAATGGCAGGGAGTAAAATCTCAGCCAGACAAGTACATTTTTTAAAGTCTCTTTTTCTAGGGAGAAGTTTTCCTTCCAGGGCCGCATGTACAGTCTTGTTGAGGCGTGGAAGTATGGCCCCCCCTCAAAGACCCTATCCCTGTCTTCCAGGTTCATGAATACCGCTGTGAAAAAACCTTTCAAGCCTAGGTGGAGCTCCACTTCTCTTCTTGGCTTCCAGTGATATTTAATCCAGTTGCACAATGCTCTTTCTGTGGGCCACAAACCCATAAACTTGCATATTAGCACATGCATCTTCTTCTGGTCCCTGTAGAGTTGCATTTACGGGTCCTCCAAGATTACCTTGTGTATCATTGTTGTTTTAGGTTTACACAGGTTGCGCCCTTCTGCCCCATTGGGTCTCGTTGTTTCTTGCCCAGCATTCTGAGTTTCTCCGGCTTTTTCCCCCATGTAATCGTTTTTTCCCTAGTTCATTTTCTCACTCTTTTCCGGGTCTGATCCTGAGGTGCTTGTCATTGGTGCCTTGAAACCTACGCCTTTTGGCCCTTTCCCCCTATCCACCACTACCTTGTTGTATGAGGGAGTTCCATTACCCCCCCCTTTGGTGCTCTTGTTGTCCTCTGCTATGGCCGTGACTGCCTAACCCTAGCTTGCAGTTCCTCTTCTTGATATGATGTTATTGGTCTGCATGCACTAGATCAAAAAACATTTAGGGCGCATATGGATGCAAAATTAACAAAAAGAGAGAGTTAAACATAACAATTTTTAACAATTTTTTAAATATATTTTTATGGGTTTCATGTATAAAAATGACAATAGTTAATGTATTTTTCCCAAAAGTAATGATTCACATAAAAATCAAAACCAAAAAATAAACCATGTAATATGGTAAAAGAACATGTTAATAAGATTCATCATAAAACAACAATATATAGATATTTATTGTTAATATAAAATATCAAAGTTGAAACTTTACAAATATAACTTAACAATAACTTGCCAAAGTGATCATGTTCTTCAAGAACATCTTAAAACTAATAGATAGTATCAAATATGCCAAATGCATCATTTTCAATAGGCATGGCATAATTTTCTTGGACATCATTATACTCTTCATTGGATCATTATTTTCTTCCATTAGGTCTTCTATGTTTACAAGTTGTTCAAAGTTATTATTTCCAAACAACCATTTCAATGGTGGTTGAGGTTACCTTGACATTTTTCCATGTGTGATTCACGAAAATATATTTTGTTCAAATTAACTTCTTGCATTTCACCTAGAAAAGCTTAATAACATTAATTCTCTATTAAATAAAATTGCCTTGCACTGTATCATTTTCAATGGATATGTAAGTTTTTTACTCCTTTTGTAAGCAATGTGCTAGTGTTGTACTTAATCACCAAATAAAAAAAGTAACTAAGCAAAATAGTGTAAACAAACATAATTAAAAACGGTAAATATTGAAGTATGCTTTCATATATATTATATCATAAATCTTACATGAACTTGAGAAAAAATCCAAAACATGTTCTCCTTCACTTGAAAATGTATTTATAAGATAATTGAAAGTTCTTGTGGCTTTTGATAAATGGTAACAATATGTTCTTTCAAATCATTTTCCTCATATGTTAGCTTTCTAGCTACAGTATTATAAACCAATAATTGACTATGTTTGCTTCCATCTTTTTTATTAATAAAAATACAATAATATGTATCAGGTTTTCTCCTAAGAGGTCATGTGTTCAAATCCAGAGGGGGGTAGGGTATGTATACCTCCGTAGACTTTACCAGTAAAATCGTTGGGCGGAGGGGGTCTCATACACCAAATTGGTGTCTGGCTTGGTCGTGACCTTAAATATATATTATTATTATTATTATTATTATTATTATTATTATTATTATTCTTTCAATATCACTCATAAATGGATCTATATTCGAGATACACATATTAGGCTTGTGCCTATAACATAAATAAATAAAAATTCAATTAAATTGTAAATAGTTAAAATTGGTTTCCAAATTTAAACAACACATAATACGCTTTAAATGTCTTACAATAAAGTTGTTTTATTGAATTTTCTTTACCCTTGAATCTTGATAGCACTAATCGTTCTTGCTTGTCTGAATGAAAAAACACAAATCTCCAAAATGGTGATGTTATAACATCTACAAATCCCGTAAACACTTTATTGAATGTTTGATAAATATAAGGATCATAATCATAACCAATGTTTTGGATATTGTAACCATGAGGTATATCAACAATAAATAGGTCAGAGTCATTTTTAGGAACAAGATTTACAATGTTTTCATAGTCACCCGATATCACTTAATATTACACAATGGTGAGCCCATTCCAAAGGTCACTAGGGTGTCATCAAGTTTAACATTTTCAAGATGTTTCCTTCCTTGTCCTTCAAACTTGTCTCTTTAAATATAAATATTAAATATCTCTCCCACTCCATCTATGTTCCTCTTCGGTATATTTAATGAAATAGACAAATGTTTATTTGTATATCTACAAATAATAAAATAGAAATATATTAAACTACAAATGAATACAATAAATCAACATACATTTTTGAATGCAATGGAAAAATGTGTTAGGGATATTATAGAGCTTGAGTCTAGATAGTTGTGTCTAATAGCATCCCAACTCTCCATTCAACATTCTAACCATTTTCTCTTGCATTCTCATATAAACTTTGTGACTAGATAAATAGAATAAATAATGTTATAATGATATCTATAATAAAATTCTTAGAACATTAATATGTTAAATTGAAAAAATATTGTATTTATTAACATAAATAAAAAAATAACTCAACGAAATTTCGTTTGAAAGCCAATAGACATTTCTTTCGTTGATAATTCACCCAACCTTGCACATAATAATCTATTGCTATGATACTTGTTTCATCCTTCACTCCTTCTATTGATCTCCAAGGTGTTATAGTCATATTTTCTAGTCGACTCTTGATTTTAGGACCTATCTTACTAGTGCTACATGTTAAGGGTTTACACTTTTTAACATTTTGATTTTTTATACCAATATTTTCCCACAAGATAAGGATCTCATCTATGAAATCCCATGTATCTCTAGTTTTAAATACCAATTGAAAATAACTATCTAGGGATTTGAATGCATCACTTCCTTTGCGACTTTTTCGTTTTACACTCTCCTCGTTAATTGGGAAGCCTATTTCCATATAACATTACTTCTGAAAATTGCATCAACCTTTGATATATCTTTATCACATATTTCTTGAAATTCATTTGGAGTGTACAGATGGAATCAATGAGGCAAGGCCTAGGAGGGTGGAGGAAGGTTGCATGCCAAACATTGGTAAGCAGTTTGGAGAGGCATGTGATGCAGTTTTCCTAACATGATTTTTGGCTTCACAATTTCTATTGAGGTGACACATGTCCCCTAGGCAATAGGTGGTTTGTGGAGAGTAGAGGTCATTTTAAACACTAATAAGTTCAACCTATACAAATATAAAATGTTTATCTACATATTTTATGGGGAAACATGTGCACTAGGAAAGGGATGTCAGAGATGGGCAACCCCCCTGGCATCACATCAATCAATAATAGCATGCTAGGTGGAGGATGCAAGGATAGAAGCGAGACCCCTATCACATCCATAGTCAGGATCATGCTAGGTGGATGATGTAAGGATAAAAGTGAGACCCTTATCACATCCATAGTCAGGATCATGCTAGGTGGGAGGAAAAGGATAATGGGGTACAAGTGGACACATTAAATAATAATAATAAACAATTATTATAAAGTGAAGCAGGAAAAGTTAAAGGGAGTCATAATGACAAGGTCAAGTGACATGGAGGTAAGGGATATGACATGGAGGTGTTAAAGGATGACATGTGGACACCTGTGTCACATCATCAACCATGTGTCATTCTACCTCAACAAGGATGCCATGTTAGCGAAATAAAATTTTATTTAAAAAAAAGTTTGGAGTCAAAATCTTATTTTGGCCATAATAGGATCAAGGAAGCAGAGAATCAGGTGAAATTTCATATGTAACTTCATGATTACGAGGAATATAAAATTTCTAGTGAGGGTCACTTGTTGGTTTAGGTCCAGAATTGGAGAAAGTGTCAATCAATGGTTTTCAAAGAAAAGGGTGGTACTCATTACCAACAACCTTGTTGATAGTAAAATTTGGATAGTAAGGAATAAGAACATAAATGAATAAACCCAACGAACAATCTAACTACATTATAATATGTTTGGAGTGGATATGTAGAAACATGTCAAAATCCACCATTCTGAGAAACCTTTTGGTGATTTTTGAAATATTCAGTGGAGGAAAAGGGGCACAAGATCACCAATTTGGAAATAATTTATTAGTTGACATTTGATGTATTCAACATTATAGATGACTATGTCACAATGAAGTTTTTCTAGTTTTTCTCAGTTTGAAAGATTACAATTTTTTCCAAAAATTCCAAGTCCGATGAAAGTGCAAAAAGAACAAATTTGACAATTCCAGATTAATGCAAAAAATGACTAGAGCATCAAATAATTAATATGAGAGTTTTTGAGTACTCAAAATCCTAAATATTATTTTTGCCCATTACATAAATTTCCTTTGTTACTAGATGGAAGAAGTTGGTCTTTGACCTTGATTGTACCATTGAGAAAAGTGCAGAAAAGGGGCACAAATGGTGATTTTTGAGAGCTATATATTTTATCTCTAAACTCAAATTGGAGCAAGAGTACAATAATTGGAAAGATAATACAAAGAAGAATATATATGAAGGATTATATTTTGGATAAGCTTTTCAGATCTCTTCAAATATTGAGAAGAAAGATGACATGTATCCCTAATTGACAAAAAATGACAATGTGCATATTTACTAGAATTTAAAAGAAAATGTTATAGATCTAGAAAGAGGAGTATTTAAAAGTTTTACTTGCATGCACACTTATTGTAGAATTAGTACTACAATGAAGATAAGTAAATATCATAATTGAAGAGAAACATTTAGGATTCGTCATGGAAGATTCACAAGGACCTTACAATCATGAAGAAGAAGTTAGAGGCTTGGATATTAGTGTAAGAAATGAGCAGACAGAGTCTAATGGGCACAAAGAGAGAATGGAGTCAGTGGAGTTGGTAGAAACCATGAGGAGTTTGAAGATGGAGGTGTATATGTGTAGAGTTGATAATGAGAGGTTGTTTAAATTCTAAGAGGATCAAAAACAACTAAACACTTGATTGCTACATAGTTTAAATTAGTCGCAGAGGAAAATAAAGAATGTGTTGGGTTCAAATCATGAGAAAGAAGACAAATATCATGTAAGGAGAGATAGTCATAAAAGATCCAATAACTCAAGAAGTGATACCATAATTCATAAAAATCATTATTCACCAACTCATTTAGCCAAGACGTCATATGCATCTGAACAATCAAAGTGAAATCTACAAGTGTCCCCAGTTAGACATCAAAGAATAAGACATTAATTAGACAGCTTGCAAAGGGAGCTTAGGAAGATTAAGCCACTAACCTTGGATGGTGAAAATTATATGGGAGAGGATGTTGAATCTTGGTTTCTAGGGATATGAAAGTACTTTCAACTATATAACTACTCATCTAACCTAGAAGCTAGAATTGTTATATACCATATTGGAAGACTAAATAGTTAGCCACAAATTTTTTAACATCAGTAAATTTAAGACATTTGTAGAAAAAACACATCTTGATCTCGTGGTAAGTTTCCAAAAACCCTAAATTTCCTCCTATAGGGGAAGTGTGAAATTCCAAAATGACCTGTTGTTTGAGTTGGGAATTCTTACATAAATATAGGAAGTCATGATACCATAGAAAATCATTCTTCCACACAAATTTATCTAATGCAATGGGGTCCTCTTGTAGTTTTTGAATGATATTTCATACCTCTTGATATTGCTTCTATTGTATCATTGCTTCTTCCACCCAATCAGATTGTGTAACAGAAATAGTGCATAATGAACCCTTTGTTTCTTCTTATTATTCTTTCCTTGAAAGTAAATCTGCCACACTATTATTTTTTCATTTTTTGTAGATAATCTTAAAGTCATAACCTAGCATATTTGTAACCCATTTTTGTTTCTCTTCTGAAGATAATCATTGCTCCAAGAAGTACTTCAAACTATCATGATCTACTTTGACTTTGAAGTGTCTTCCTATTAGGTAAGGGCGCCATTTCTTAACTACATATAGTATGGCCAACATTTGTTTTCATAAATGGGTTTGAGTAATTTTTTTCCTTTAAATTGGTTGCTTTCAAAGGAAAGGGGCCTTCCTTCTTGCATTAAAACTGCACAAATGCCATGGTCTGAGGCATCACATTCCACAATAAAGGTTTTTGTGATGTCAGGTGTGGCTAGGATAAGAGTCATACAGATATCCTCCTTAAGTTTTTCAAAATCTTTGTTTTCTTCTTGAGTCGAAGAAAATGCTTCCTTCTTTAATAATGGTATTAGAGGTGTTGCTAATTGATCATATTTCTTGAAAAACTTGTATTAGTATATTTAATTTTGTTAGGGTCCACTTTGACACCTTCATGAGATAAAATATGACCCAAATATTTCACTTCTTGAACTGCAAAGGAACACTTGGATGGATTTGTATAATGTCCCCTTCCAATTGATCATGACAGAGGATGACTTAATAGCCTATATGACTCATGTAAGCTACAGTCAACAAGGAAAAAGGGAGTCAAGGAGGTTTATTTGGTGTCACTAGGTTAAAATAATGACAAACCCTAAAAGTGACATTAAATAAAATAAGTAATTATATTTAAATGAAAATCGAGGGAAAATAAAGTGAAGGTTTGATTTGGTCAAAAATGGGAAAGATATAGAAGGTATGAAAGAAGGATAAATAGAGGGGTAACCCTTATATTTATTATTATGATTTGATCTCTCATTTTGGAGTGGTCTTGGAGCCATTGGTTCATTAGGGTTTAGCAAAACCCTTCCATCACAGCTCAGTTTCGATGGTGCAATACCCACCCTAGCTATACAAAGAGTAGGATTCATCCGAAGTCCTCATTTGAGTTCATTGTGGTGTTTGGTTTCACCCTGGAGAGAGTTTGGAGGCATATCAACTTGCACAGGGTATTTGTGACATTTTTTCAAAGGAAGTCGATCGTCAGATCTACAGGTTCCAGGAGGGTTTCACATAATTGTGGAAGGAGACACCCCCATGGGTTGAGCATGGGTTATCCCACAAGGCTCGGTTAGATGTCCTGAAGTCGTCCTGTGAGGACCTCTATGAATTGGGGATTGCAAAAATTCACCGGATTAGGTTTGCAAGGGTTTCAGGAGAGATTGGAGGGTCGCTTACAGAGAGGACATTACTGGAGAAAAGTAGTGTAGGGCTTGGAGAGCCTTTATCATTGAACATCATATATTGGCATCATTCCAATTTTTCTTGTATTTTTTCTGTAGTAGATGTGTATCTTCCTAGAATCCATTAGACTTTTGTGCCTAGGATTATTTTGCAGTTGTTATTACAACCATTAGATATCATTGTATTGATTTTGGTATTTTCCATCCATAATAATATGCCATGGTTATCTACTTTATTTTTTGTGTAATTGATGCATGCAATATGTTTGACAATATTCCTATTTGATCAAATTGTTTGTAAGAATTTAACAACACCATTATACAAATGTTTGGCACGTTCACATAAGAAGAAATAACAATTTTGAGACAGAAAACATAATATTCCCACCTAGCCTAGCTGGGTACATTATAGTGGTATCAGAGCTGGTGGTTCTGCCAGCTTGTCACTCCATTGATTCCTAGGAGAAAGGGGCATGTAGGAAACTCCTCTAGAGAGTCACCACAAAGAGAAACAAAAGAAAACCAAACAGACTCAGAGCTAAAGGGAAGCATGGGAGACAACCCTGAAGGAACTATTCTCCAAATATTAAAAAATCTGGTCAAGGGACAGAATGAGGCATCCCAAAGATAGGAAGAGACAATAAGGTTCAATTAGCATACCCTTGTGGTGCTTACACAGTTGGTGGTCCAATATGGGAATGCAAGTGGTGCAGCTTAAGGTGGACCCAGTGGATCCCATTAGGGTGATATGATACACATGGAGAGTAGAAATAACCATACCCTAGCTTAGAGCGGGAGCCTGAGGATCCCCAGGCCCTTATTACCACATTTCTTGAAAGGGAAGCCTATAATGGCACAAGAGAAAACAAATCATGGGCTCAATATCAACACCTCATACAGGGAGTATCAGATAATAGATGAAAATATCCATGAGAAAGTTTCCTATAATGACTTATGCGACCTCAAAAATAAGTACATACCTAGGGAGTGGAACAGAGGAGTGGAGAGCCAACATAACTTTGAACTCATGCGCAAGGCGGGAAGGTCATCTATCCCACCCTTTGATGGGTATACCAAGATCACATCCATATCATGGGTACAGAAGTTGGACACTTGCCTCCAACTTAACCCAATGATCGAGGCATAAACAATCAAGTATTCCACCCTTCACTTGGGAGGAGAGTATCATGAATGGTGGTATCATGGGATGGTTGCATTAGGTCATGCCAACATCACTTCATATGTGGACTTCACTCAGAGTTTTATGGATAGGCTCGACAAGACGGACCCTGAGATACACTTCAGGGAGTTGGCACGGTTGAGATAGACATGTACACCAAAAGAATACATCAAAGATTTTCATAGGATGGAAGTTATGGAGAAAGATATTTCTCAACAAAGATTCATGATGTTATTCATGGAGGGTCTATTTGAACCCCTGAGAGGATGGTTGAAGGCCTTTAGTCCAACCACATTATAGGAGGCCATCATGAGAACTTAGGACATGAGGGACACAATCTCCAAAAAAGTGTCAACAAAACCCTTCACCCCTCAAGGGGGTAAACAGACAAAGTTTCCCCATAAGCCATGGATAGGGAAGGATAGGATGGATGAGGAGACTCAGAGAGAACTAAAGAGGAATACTATTTTCTATAGTTGCAAGGAGTCATGGGAACCAGTTCATCGATGTATGGGAAAAGGAAAAGTCCATTCTATTGAGGTAGTTTTTGACAAGGAGGATGACAATGATGATGAGGTTATTGGATAGGACATTGGTGAGCCATCACATGTTAAAGAATAGGTTCCATTGCAGGATAGCCCCCAAGGGAGTGACCATTTCCACACTTTCAAGAGCCCCTAAATATTACAGCTTCAGGGTCAAAGGTATTTTGCAGGGGTAGAGGGTTAGAACATTGATTGATGGTGGAGCCACCCACAACTTCATTGATGCTACACTTGTCATTAGGAGACAAATCCCCATGAAGGATTTCGATGGATTCAATGTGGTAGTAGCGCATGGGTACAACATGACGCGTACTCAGAGGATCATAGGATTGGAATTAACATTGGGAAAATATATGTTGATCGATGACTTTTATATCATGGATTTAGCAGATACTCATGTGTTTCTAGGAGTTCAGTGGATGTACTCATTGGGATATATTCGCATGAATTATAGGGACATGAGGATGGTGTTCTAGGAAAAGGGTGGACAACAATTCATACTAAGAGATATTTTGACAGGTACCCCCAAGATCGTGTCTAACCAGTGCATGGAGACCATTTTTAGACATGGGGATGTGGCTTTCACAACAGAGTGCCTGATCACCATGGAGAAGCCATCATAGGATTGCCAACATTACCCTGTAAATATATAGGCATTACTTGGAAAGAATGAAAGAGCGTTTGAGACATTTCCAATAGGGAGACCACCTGATAGAGGATTTGAGTATGTCATTGAGCTAGAGGAGGGGTTGAAGCTCATGATCACCACCCCCTACAGGCATTCTAATATATTCAAGGATGAACGAAAGAAGGCCATAAAGGAATTGCATCTCCCAAGAAACTAATTTCTATATCCGAGCAGTCAACAACTTTCAAATCATGATTGCCAATTGTGGATCAATGAAATGTGGGGGGCATTGTGAAAATGTGTCTTCAAATAGGTCAATATCACATGAAATCTCATATTTTTAATATCGACATCGGTGGTTGTGACATTGTGTTGGGTGTTGAATGGTTAAGGACTATGGGACCCATTCTCATGGATTTTAAGGAATTAACCATGAAATTCAACTAGGAGGGACAAGAGTATAAGTTCCAAGGAATCACAGCAAGTTCCCCTGAGATCATGAGTTCCCATAACACAGAAACTCTCCTCAAAAAAGGTCATTTTGACATTATTGAACAACTCCATTCCATTCATGCCACTAAGACACCCTATATGCCTCTTGACATCCAATCCACCCTCTCCAAATATCAAGCTATTTTTTCCATTCCCTAGGGACTTCCTCCTTCCCTTGGTGTTCATGACCATTCCATTCCCCTCGTCCCTGATATCCTTTCTCCCAATGTTCATCCCTATCATCATCCCTTTTCCTAGAAAAATGCAAATGAGAAAATTGTTCAAGAATTACTCGCCGCAAGCGTTATCCATCCTAGTACTAGCCCCTATTCCTCTCTTATGGTCATGGTACTTAAGAAAGAAGGCCCTTGGCGCATGTGTCCTGACTTTCGCGCCCTCAAAAAAAAACCATCAAAGACAAATTTTACATTCCTGTCATTGATGATCTCTTGGATGAATTAAGTGGTGCCATGTTCTTTACTAAACTTGATCTTCATTTTGGCTACCACTAGATACATATGAAAGAGGAATAAATTCCTAAGACTACTTTTTGAACTCATGAGGGCCACTATGAGTTCTTGATCATGCCCTTTGGCTTGTGTAATGCTCCCCCCACTTCCCAAAGCCTCGTGAATCATGTCTTCCATCCTTTTCTTCGTCATTTTGTCTTATTTTTCTTTGATGATATTCTCATCTATAGTAAAACCCAAACAACCCATGTTTCTCATGTGGATCAAGTTATTTATCTACT
Organism: Picea engelmannii; assembly: GCA_009831015.1. Classification (NCBI taxonomy): domain Eukaryota; kingdom Viridiplantae; phylum Streptophyta; class Pinopsida; order Pinales; family Pinaceae; genus Picea; species Picea engelmannii. Next base: position 146,886 of record ML787871.1, on the reverse strand, counting down.
CTTTCAGCACCAAATTTTCCTCAAACAATATAAATGTGTTTTTGGAGCCTCAAAAGTCGAGTACTTGGGTCATATTGTTGGCAAGGTGGGTGTCAGGGTAGACCCTAAGAAGATTGAAGCTATGAAGGATTGGCCTCACCCTAATACTCTCAAAATATTGTGTGGTTTTCTGGGTTTAATAGTCTATTGTCGCAAGTTTGTTAAGAATTGTGGAAATATTGTGACACCTCTCACTGCTCTCCTTAAAAATAATTATTTCACTTGGACTCCAACAAATGATCATTCCTTTCAATCCTTGAAGGAGGCTATGTGCACCACTCTCGTCTTGACCCTTCCTGACTTCACAAAGACATTTGTGATGGAATGTGATGCTTCTGATAGAGGAATTGGAGTAGTCCGTATGCAAGATGGTCGACCTTTGGCCTTTACTAGCAAACAACTATCAGAGTGACATTTGGGAAAATCAATCTATGAAAAGGAAATGTTGTCTATTTTGCATGCAGTGGATCTCTGGTGCCCTTATCTATTGGGGAAACTCTTCCACATTAAGACAGAACATCGGAGCCTTGAGTTTTTTTTGGAGCAATGTATTTCATCCCCGGAGCAAAAAAAATGGGTGACTAAGCTATTTGGATATGATTATGAGATCATTTACAAGAAAGGCAAAGACAATGTGATTGTTGATATTATTTCAAGAAAATATGAAGATGAAAGGTCATTTTTTTCTCTCTCCTTGATTGTACCATATTGGTTCCAAGTTGTTCACGAGGAATGGCTGCAAGATCCCAAAATTTTGCATCTGATCCAACAATTGCAATACAATTCTCCAGTTTCCCCAGGGTACTCTTGGCACAATGATGAGCTTCGATACAAAGCCCATCTGTATTTAAGTAAAAAGTCACAACTTAAATCTATGGTGCTTTCTAAGCTTCATGCTACACCCACAGCTGGGAATTCAAGGTTTACCAAAACCTATGATAGGTTCAAACGTTCTTTTTTCTAGGATGGTATGAAACAAGACATTCACACTTTCATGGCGGAATGTGATTTCTATCCATGTAGCAAGGGAGAATCGGTCAAAGCCCCGAGAAAACTACAACTTCTCCTAGTTCCACCTGCTATTTGGAGGGATATCTCTATGGATTTCATTGTCGGTTTACCTAAATCGGGAAATAAGTCAGTCATCATGGTGGTAGTTAAACGTCTTTCCAAGTATGCTCATTTATTTGCTCTTCAACACCCATTTACCACCTCCATTGTGGCTCAACTTTTCATGGATCATGTATTCAAGCTTCAAGGAATGCCTCATTCTATTGTTTCTAATAGAGATCCCACTTTCACCAGTAATTTTTGCCAAGAACTATTCAGGCTACAAGGCACCCAATTTCATATCAACACCGCCTATCATCCCTAGACTAATGGTCAAACCGAAGTTGTCAACAAGTGTTTGGAAACATATTTGAGGTGTTTTGCATCTGAAAGGAAAAATCAATGGGATCAATGGTTACCCCTATCTGAATGATGGTACAATACTTCTTACCATACAGCTACTCACATGACTCCTTTTGAAGCAATATATAGATAAAAGCCACCTTCAATTCTCTCATATGTGCCAGGTGTCTCGAATGTCCAGGAATTTGGCCAAACTATTACAGTTCAAGACACTATCATCTACACCCTCAAAGAGAATTTGGTCATGGCTCTGAATCGCATGAAGAAAAAAGCATATCAAGGTCGCTTAGAACATCAATTTTTTGAAGGGGACCAGGTGTTTCTTCGACTGCAAACTTATAAGAAGACTTCACTCAAGGTTTACCATTGTCAGAAAATGGCACCCAAATTTTATGGTCCTTATACAATTCTCAAGCGCATGGGACAAGTGGCATATCAATTATCTTCTCCCAGTCACTCTAAGCTCCATCATGTTTTTCATGTTTCTTGTTAAAAGAAGGTGATTGGAACTAAGTGAAAATATCAAACCAGTCTTCCCAAGTTGGATGAAAAAGGATCCATCTGGTTGCAGCCTCAAGCAGTATTGGACCAATGTGAGCGTCGTCTTCATCATTGCACCATCAAGGAAGTGTTAGTACAGTGGAAAGATACAACTCCAGTAGATGCCACCTAAGAGCCAAATATCATTCTACAGCAATTTCCTCATCTCAAGCCTTGAGGAAAAGGTTGTTTTTGAAGGGGGGTGATGTAACACCCTATTTCCCCCAGTCTGTAAAAATAACTATACTAGCCAAGAACTATGGCAGACTCAAAGATGTGAATGTGTGATTTTGAATGGACCTTAGTATAAAAGGTTGACGAATGTAAATAATGTTATGAATATATGTTGCAGGACTGTTGGGAGGGGGATGTGTTGAAAAGAGACCACGATGGTTGATGAAAGGTGGTGGAAGGAACCTGGAATGGTGGCGTTAACTTCCACCGAAACCAATACCATATTTGGTCTTCACTGGCCCGAAGATCAAGAGCGGCTCGCTGGCCCCAAAATGAATCACTCGCCAGGTTGGTAGGTGAAGAGGCTCCTCATGAGTTAATGAGGGATGGGGGTGAACCGCCCATCCATGGAAGCCCCAGACCTGACCACCACGGGGAATTTCATGCCACACGCAACCTCACCGGAAAAGAAAAGGTAGGAAAGAGGTGTGGAAGGGGGGGGGCAGACGCGACAGAGATCGCAAGAGGGGAGAAATCAGAAGGACTCTGGAAAAATATACAAAGTGATGGATAAGAAGAGAAGAAGGAGAGTAACCTTCATTCTCGACTTCTGACGAACAGAGACTCAGTCTCACAGTATCATGGTCTAATCTCGGGGGTGGCTAGTGGTAAATCCATTCAGAATCGCTGAGCCTACGGTTGGGTGGAAACAAGCACCCCTCTCAGCAGTTGCATCACCTGGTGTTTTCTGATAAGTGTTTATATCTTGTGTCTTACATTGAATATCTTGGAATGAATGCTCATGGTTTGAATACTTATAAATGGTTTCTGTGTAGAAATGTCTGCATGGTGTTGTGATTGGAAATGGTGGTTACATGCGTATATTGGAATGACCACATTCAGTTTATATAGAAATAGCTATATGTATTTGAACGAACTCAGTTCTCAAGTCTGTTCTTGGGAGATTTGTTTCCCTTAACTGTCTCACATGATGCCCTGGATAGATTACTTTACAGGGACACCCTTTCGGGATTCTCCCCTTACATTCCAGAGACGGGGTAAGTTCCTGGAAAGAACTATCATCTTAGTAAACCTTTGAGTTTGCTTTTACCTGTCACAGAAGTTAATAAGCTCGGTGATTTAAGAAGACCCTTCAGTATGGTCTTCGAACCTGGTGAAAGTTACCCAAGAACCTAAAGGAGGAATTTATGGCTTAAGTCTTAACACCCTGCACGAGGGAGAGTGGTTCTCTTAGATTTCGGCGTTTCGGTGTTTCGGTACCTGGAATACCCAATGATCAGAATCTGGACTAGGGGTCAAATTTTAGCTCAAAAATCAACATTCTCGGAATTGCCCCAAAACGAACGAGAGCGTATCCCTCATCATCATGAACCCAACGCAACTTGTTTCATCTCAAACAGACGTCGGGAGCGAGAGATATCGCGATCTGTTCGAATCGTCAAACAGGGAGAAAAAAAAAGGAACGCTGACTGTGCAGTTCGTACAGTCCGTACAGGCTGACGTGGCAGAGGTCGTATGCTGACGTGGCAGAGATGACATGGCAATTGCTGATTGGTAGATGTGGTCGAATCGGAATGCGACACGTGGCATCATTTTGGTCAATGGTAAGGTGCCACGTGGCCCAGTCATGGGCTGCCCCGTGGCCCAGTCATGGGCTACCACGTGGCACCCCTTTATTGGCTATTGGTTTGTTATTTAAAATTTTATGGGTCCGTGGGAGTCAAACCTCGGACCTCCCCACCGGTGTAAAGCTTTAACAAAGTCCGCCTGACCACCATACCATGTGTTAGTTCTTACAATGTATATGGAAAGTTATATATTTGAATTTGTTTAAACGATTATGTGGCGGGGGGTTGGGCTGGGGTTTAGCCCCAACCCGCAGTTATTTTTACGTTTACCATATGGCCACTATACATATGAATGTGCGCGAATATAACGGAGCTCGATCACATTACATTTTTTAAAATCATATGACCAATGTGTAAACGGAATGGCACGCATATTTTTAAATGGAGTTAACCCGTGGTTCTACTGTCCATACATATGACCATACCATAGTGTATTGCGTGGGAGTTGGTGTTATACACGGAGCCCAGCCCCAGTTCCACATATGACCATAGTTGCAAAAGCACGTGGGTTTATATTTGACAAATGGTTAACACATATGCCCGCCACATGTCACGCCTAGGTTTAACCTTGGAACGGGTGCCTAACCTTGCGCTAGGACATAGCCACATGGCCCCATGCGCCCAACACCTCCGGGATTTGGGGGCTTAGTTCCCTAACTGTTCGACAAATTGGTGCATTTTTTGGAGATGCGTGCAAGTGCTGGGTTTAGGCACGGGAAACGCCCAGAAGCCAGGTTACTGACACACAGGTGCGTTTTGGCGAACCAGAGACAGCAAGCTTGAAGGAGGAAAATGGCAGGAGGCCTAACTTCTTCATTTTTTGGCCAAATGAGGTGTCGAAAAAGCCCAGCTAGGGGTTTTTGGATGTTCTGAATCCATTGGCACTGTTTTCACAGCCATTTGAAGAATTCTTTTGTAGGTTTTTAACCATTGAAGTTTCAGGAAGCTCCAGGGAGCTTGAAGCCCTCGTTGTTTGAGGTCATGCACAGATGAGCCTATGTTTGTTTTCTGTGATTGAATAATCATTTTTGGCTAATTATTATGCTATGAACATTTTGGGATAGGTTTCAGATCCATTTGAGGACTTTTAAAGGTGTTTTTTCCAAAGAGAAGCTCAGGGAAGCTTAAGGCCACATGTAGAAGAAGTCATGCCCAAATGAGCCATGATCCGTTTTCAGAGTTTTATTAGTCATTTTTTGGGTTTTTATATATTCTGAACCCAATGGTACAGTTAGAATTTCCATTGGAGTTGAGAAGCATCTTGTAAAAGAATATTTGAAAAACTAATCCCAAAGAGCCTAGTCCATTGAAGGAGGCTCAAGGAGATGTAGCCCAGAGAGGGGTGAACTCCTTTATCATCTTATTATTGTTGTGAGTTTGATGGGTTATTTACTGCAAGTGATGTTGATGTGTATTTGTTTAAAGCACATATTTAACCTTCTAAAAGAACATTTCCTCACACATGAACATTGAAAAGAAGAAGCATGAACTTAACACATAAATCATCTTGCATATTTTAACACATGAAGCAAGGTCCTGTAAAGTTTATTTTTTATGAAGTAGAGGGTGCTTGCATAGCATAACAAGTCAGCCTTCTATTTTCAGATCACCCAAGGGCAAGTTCCCTTGTACTCGCAAGTCTCAAAATCCCGACTTGCGAAATCCCAAAATGGCTCAAGCGCGTATAGATTCAGCGTTTCGGTGTTTCGATACCCAGAATACCCAAGGGCGAGTTCCCTTGCACTCGCAAGTTCTGAAATCCCAACTTGCGAGACCCTGAAATGAACTTAGCCTCATATATATATATATATATATATATATATCGACGTTTCAGAGTTTCGACTCCCGGGAAACTCAGATGCGAGACCTCTTGCCATCGCACATCGCGAAATCCCAACTCACGAAATCCCAAAGTATGAAACCCCAAAATAAGTATAGCACGGATAAGTTTTGATGTTTCGGTGTTTCGGCACCCGGGATACCTAAGGGTAAGTTCTCTTGTACTCGTCAATCTCGAAATCCCGACTTGTGAAACCCCAGAATAGTGTAGCGTGATTAGAGTCTTGATGTTTCGGTGTTTCGACACCCGGGATATCTAAAGGCAAGTCTCTTGTAATCGTCAGTCCTGAAATCCTGACTTGCGAAACCCCGAAATAGTGTAGCATGATTAGAGTCTTGATGTTTCAGTGTTTCGGCACCTGGGATATCTACAGGCAAGTCTCTTGTAATCGCCAGTCCCGAAATCCCGACTTGTGAAACCCCGAAATAAGTATAGCATGGATGAGATATGGTGTTTCAGCACCCGGGATATCTAAAGGCAAGTCTCTTGTACTCGCCAGTCCCAAAATCCCGATTCGCGAAACCCCAAAATGAGCTTAGCGTATATATATGGACTTCGGAGTTTCAGCTCCCGGGAAACCCAGATGCGAGACCTCTTTTCATTGCACATCGTGAAATCCCGACTCGCAAAACCCCAAAACAAGCTTATCATGTATATATATGAACTTCGGAGTTTCGGCTCTCGAAAATCCAAAGGGTATGAACCCTCGTCTTCATACATCGCGAAATCCCGGTACGCGAAGTCCCGGTAGGTGAAAACCCAAAGCGGCTTGGTGTGAATAGGATTTTGGGTTTCGAGGTTTGAAGAGTCAAAGAACTCGACCTCCTTGCATTTCGAACTATCGGTTCCTGAAGTCTCGAAATGCGAAAGGCGCCTCTTGGCTTAGCCCGAGGTCACAACCGATGGACACATGGGTGTAAATCCTACGCTTGGTGTGTGAGTTGTACAAGATGGATCTTCAACGAAAGAACCAGTGAATTGGTGTGGTAAAGGTCCTGATTGGAGGACCTAGCTTACACTAGAATGTTGTAGGAATTCAGGAACTCTGTCCCTCGAAGAAGAGGAGAAAAAGCCGAAAAATATTAGTTCCCATAGTGGGTGTGTTACAGGTGACATGTTAGGGACTTAACCTCCCTAACCCCTCACATAGGTAGAATAATATATTTTCCATGTAATAAAGTCCAATATTAATAAAGCCTAGTAATAAGGAAGAATAAGTCAAATGTAAGAAGACCTAATAGAAGCTTCCACTTCTAGAAGATCTTACTCTAGATTGTTCTTTTGGTAGACAAATTTAGTATAAATAAGAGTCGAGGGAATGAGAAGTTTTGTATTGAGAATTATTTTAATAGAGCGTTGCTTGGTTGGAGATTTCCCCCTCAAAGAGGAAAGTGAACATTGTTTCCTATCAATAAATGTATTATTTTGGTGTTTTGGTTTCATTTATTCTGTTGTTTCGTTGTTATTCTCTGCAATATTTTTGTTTTCAGCAATTATAATAGATCTTGTACCTTACACCATATCTAAATTAGAGCATAATTTCTAAATTAGACAATGGAATATGTACACAATTTCATGACCCTTGAATGTCCATAAGGGGTCTTACAGCCAGGTCCATAAGGAAATCATTACCTATGCCCAAATCTATGTTGAGTTTGACTTGAGTCTCATTCCACCACATAAGATAGAAATGCAGTGGGATTATTTCTAAATGGACCCATAAACTAGTTTATGAGAACATGAATTTCATTGTAGTACTTTCTAGTAGGTAGCAAGAAAATTCATGTCCAATAACCTTGGTCCACAAGGGAGAAAATATTAAAAGTAATAAACCAAAGAATGGAAATCATAAGAGAAGAAACCTCTAGAGGTCTCTCCAAAACAACATGTTGAATGATTGAGACCAATAACATCAAATTAGGTGACCAACCCTTCTTTTATGGGTTGTGATGTGGAAAGGGCCTATGTTCTCCTCCCTTATATGGAGATAGTCATATTTTGAAACCTCTCTAGTGGAATGAAGAGGCTTGATGAATTAAACAATTCATATCCAAAGAAGGAATGAATGTCTTGAGCCAATTCAGATACAACAAGGTATTTAGAGTTAACTAATTTTCCATCAAATATAGGGTCCTCATATGACTAGAACTATATATAAAAGAAGTAAATTGGGGAAAATGAAATTCCACCTTGTTTTCAAGTTTGCAAATAATCACTTTAGAAGCCCAATGTATATCTCTAGAAGTTATAAATGTAGCTAGGTCAACTATATTGACCCTAGATGATCTGAACCTGGGAGCGATAAGTTTCCAATAATTGGTTGTTTCTGTCACTCCTTCAAAAGGGTCAGTAATAGATCGTTTTACTTGAGCTTGAATGTAATAAAAGGTAAAGTTGAAGTCTTATAAGCTTGAATTTGAAGTGAATGAAACCTCTTTAGTTTTCCTTATATGTGATATGTCATGCTTTCTTTTAACATCCTATGTGTGGAAATTCATGGAAAAACAACATAAGAACATAATACACATAATGGATAAGACACTACACTTGATAACAGAGTTCACCCTCACAGTGGGCTACCTCTCCAGGTCATGCTCCAAAGCCTAACTGCTTTATTCTTCTTGATGTAATGATTTCTCTCCTTTACAAGTTGTAAGGCAAAAGTCCCTCTTCGGTGACGGCAACAAGAGATCGGAATGTGATCAGGAATGTATCATCTTTGTTGGACACACCTACCACACTTAGAGGGGGGGGGGGTGAATGAGTATGGGGATCTTTTTCCCAAAACTTCCCTCTTACACAAAACTCATTAGTTAGCATTCGAAATTTACTCATTACTCATTGTTGTCATTAATAATCAGTGAGATGTGAATACATATCAGCAACATATATCAGCAATATATCATCAACAAATCATCTCCACAAGGAACACAAGATGTATGTACAATTTTTCTTTTTATTATGGACTTCAATCCGGGGGTTTTTCAGCAACAACTGAATAGAGTA
>ML787871.1:117885-129674 GCA_009831015.1 Picea engelmannii | reverse complement strand
TAATAAATTTAATGGAGAAATTAGAAGTGGGTTAACCCTAAAATAAGGAAAGTGGGGCCAAGTGACCTAGAAGATGTTTTTAAGGAAGCTACTTGGAGAGTATAAATAAGAGGCAAGGCTCTCTCATTTTAATCACAGTTGAGCATATTGAATATATATATGTGTCTAAGGTAACCAAGGATATCTAAGCTGAAATTCTGAGGAAAAGTGAAGAAAAGAAAGCCGAAATGCAAGGAAGGATAAATTCTTTTGATGGTGTTTTCTAAGGTATGTTATTTACAGGTCATCTCACCATTTTCGCTATAAAATTTTCTCTATAATGATTCAAAACGTGAAATTTCTATGCAATTGAGAAAACATATCCAAGTATATGTGGTAAAAAAATAAGCTTGTGGGTCATTGTATTTTGGGAATTACACTCCGTGGAAAATAGGGTTTGTGGCTAGTCCTAAAACTAGTCAAAAACAGGTGTTTCGGGTAAAAACGTCATAACTTCTTCATAACAGATCCAAATTCAGTGAGACAAAATTTTTTGGTTAGGGTACAGGCTTTAGTATGTTTTTTAACAGTTTCATATCAATTCAATGAATATTTTGTGTGGGCCATGCTCTACGAGGTCGCTCTCTAGAATAAGCCAGAATTCAACAAGGTATGCCATTTTTGCTATAATGCCTTTTCTGAGAGGTTCCAAGTAGTTCCACCTGGAGGAATTGCATAAAACACACTAAAGAACATTTTGTAGCAATTTTAGATCTTTATTCATGACATGTACAAAGTTATGATTATTTCAAGTTGGGGTTGTTGACTAATCCAAAACTAGTCATGGTTGAGACAAGCAGTTGATGAGTTGGCACATACATGAGGTGTATAGTTGATGATGTTGGTACATATTGATGAGTCATTGTTGATGATTATTTGAAACATGATTGGTATATACTTGGTACATGGTTGGATGCACTTGTTTATGGTACAGGTTGATTACAGGCTGTTTGGCACAGGTTGGTGCATGGTTGATGCACTTGTTTATGTTGACAGATTGATATTTGTTGAGGATTGTTGCCTCATCTCAGTTGGTGCTGATAATGTAAGCTGATTCTTGCATATAGATCTGGTGCTCTTGTAGAGTTGTACTTTATTCAGTTGTTGCTGAAAAACCCTCGGATTGAAGTCCATAATAAAAAGAAAAATTATACATACATCTTGTGTTCTTTGTGTTCCTTGTGGAGATGATTTGTTGATGATATGTTGTTGATATGTATTCACATCTAACTGATTATAAATGACAGCAATGAGTAATGAGCAAATGTTGAATGTTAACTAAGGAGTTTTGGTGTAAGAGGGAAGTTTTGGAAAAAGATCCCCACACTCATTCACCCCCCCCCCTCTAAGTGTGGTAGGTGTGTCCAACAAATAGAAGATAATAAACAGATAGATAGAAGGAATAAGTTGATCTTGTTTCCTTGCTATAGCTTATATCTGCTCCTTCAGACCTATAACACGCATGTTATGCTGCAACATTTAATGACAAAACAACATAATCAAAAGCATGCTTACATTGGTTTCTCCAGCACTTAGCTTGTTGATCGGAAGCTCTTCTGCAAAACAAACCTCGTCGTTGAATTCGCGTCGCCAAATTACCTAAAAATGACTGTCAAATCATCTCCATCCGAGTCGAACACTTTCAGGCCCAAGAGACACATTCGCCTCGGTTACCGTGCCACTGCCTCTACAATAAATGACTCATTTTGGAATTAAGATGGTGATTTTTTTCTCAGATCAGAAAACTAACACCATCACTACGTTCGTGGCTTCATTTTACCTAAAAATGACTATCTCCACGCCTCGATCCGAGTCGGGCACTTCCGAACTCAAGAGGTAACCTTACCTCGGGTTGCGTGCCAAAATCCGTACAGTCCATACGGATACGTACCAGGCCGTACGGGCCATATAGGCGCACTCCACTCTCGTGCTCGGAGTCTTCAGCTAACTATTGTCCTGAACTATGAACCGAAGCCCCCTTTAAATAATATTTTCCAGGCAGTTGTGTCATCAATGACGTGCTTGGCGTGTTGGTAGCTTGGCTAAATTTAGGACATTGGTTGGCAGAGGTCCCGGGGTAGAATCCCACGAGCCTCCCCATTTTGGCAAATGCTTCAAACCGATTTGGCGCGCACCCCTGCTAAATATAGCAACAGTTTTGGCGGTGGTTAAATTTTGCGGAATGGCTAAATATGGTGGCGAATTTGGTGGATTGTTGCTAAACCGACAGAGAATCTGGAGGGAATTTTAATGGTATCTATATCTGGAGGAAATTCTAAATATAGTGGAACTTCTGCCACATTTGGCGGAGTTCCGTTTATATATATTTTTAATTATTTTATTTTTTTTCACAAAACCTCTTTGTGCATTTCAGGGGTGCCACGTGGCGCATCCCCATTGGGCCATGTGGAAGCCTCTGATTTGTCCACCCGTACACACTGATGTCACCTTCTACATCATCTCAGACACATGGCACCTTCTAGGTGGTGCCATGTGGCATCACCTGGGGTGCCACGTGTCACTTTTCACTGGTCCACATGCCACCCTAAAAAGGGCAAATTCAAGTGACACGTGGAAGCCTCTAGTGTTGCCACATGGCATGTTGACATCATCATGACACATGTCACTCTCTGTGCTTTCCACGTAGGCTGTACAGATGCTGACTCATCCTTGCTGATTGGGTTGGGTTGACCAGAACTTTGACTGCTTATATATTTTGATTTGTAACTTCATTTGACGAGTCGTTTGCGTCATTGGAAAGTGTGTGACATGCTCTTCGTGATCATACCATTTTAATTGAGTTTTGGGAACTTTGATTTTTGCCCTTTTGTTGTCTGTTGAAGCCATTCTGAGCATCCTAGGTCGATTATGTGTGTTCTGGGACACTTCTAAAACTTATGTGATGTTCCCTAGATCCATTTGGATCACGCCTCCCAACTAAAAAGACTTTTGGTCCCCAAAAGTCATTACATTAAGTTTCATGTCCATTGGACTTACAATACGAAACTCACACCCAAACTACCTCACAAGGCCTAACAATATCAACATGTGCCAGAAAAAGAATTCATATCAACAATTATCACTTTTACACAATACCCTTCCACGGGGTCTGAATCGCAACATGTGATTTACAAAAGATGGCCACTCTCGACTAACTCAAAAGGATTGTCCCCATTTGTTCAACCATTTTGTCGAACACATCCTCTTTACTGAGTTATCCTTTCTCTAGTAGTTGGTCTTCTCCTGGTGGCGGATTTTCCTGTAACACTATCTGACTATCTGTCTCCCTCGGAGGTGACTTCCTAGTCTTCTTGTCCCTCTTTGGACGTAGATCTGGATGTAAGGCCCAACAAGTGGCCTCATGATGCCCATCTTTGCTACAATGGCTACAATAGCCTTTATCCTTCAAACGTGCATTCCCCCTGCTCTTTTCCATGTGTGGAAAGCAATCTGCCATCCTCATCCTTCTCCTGGTTGCCATAACCTTCTTGCACAAGGATTTTCTCTTCCAACACTTGGACACTACGTGGTTACTCAATCCACAAAAAGTGCATGGTCTTTGATGCCAAAAGATCTGTTTTATATCATTAACATGCTTATAATCAAATGGATTTTTAGAGTTTCGAGATTTCTTATACCTCGGTGAGTTTCCTCTGGAGTCAGACTGGCAAGAAGAGTTGGTCTCAACTCTATCATTGTGATGCTCATCTCTCCCTGGAGATGTCTCGAATCCTCGATCATGAGAAGTTGTGCTCTCGCCCTACACTGAATCAGTTTCATCTCTTGATGAACTATTGACCTCTGGAGTCTCAGTGACTGTCCTGGGGTCTTCTTCCCAAATGGTTTTGGAGATTTCTCCAACATCCTTTGGTACATAGCCTATCCTGGCATATCGAGGCCAAACCACTGCCTCGATGGGATCCACAATACCTTAGCCATTGGTTCCAAGGCCTCCTGCTTTGTATCCCATTTTTCTCATCAACTTTAAGCCGATGCAAGAAGCATGTTGTTCAAGGATTTCAAAAGAATCATCAACATTAATCAAGAAAGGAACTACACATGGTTTATTTACCTCCACCTCAGACTGAGACACTTGGTCTACTTCTTGAGATGTGTCTAGTTGTTCCTGGTGAGAAGGATCAGTAAAAGATGCTTCTAGGAATCCTCCTTGGTTCATGGATGCATGTACGTCATCTTCATTCGCTTGAAAAAGTGTGCATGCATTTGCATTGTCATGCTCGCACCCATAACTAGTGAAGTTGCCATGGTCACAAGATGGTTTTATCACCGTCTCATTCGAAGAGCCTTCCTCTGTCTTCATCTTCATGGCTTGCAACTTCTCTTGCAACCTTTGGTTCTCTTCTTCTGCAATATGCAACAATGTCTTAAATCCATCATTCTCTACTTGAAGCATTTTGTTGAGCCCTTGAAGCTCATCGAACCACGATTGTTTTGATGACCTTTCCATCCTTAGCTTCAACACCTACAATCGGAATCAAGCCTGCTCTGATATCACATGATCTGAACCAGAGAGCGATAAGTTTCCAATAATTGGTTGTTTCTGTCACTCCTTCAAAAGGATCAATAATAGATCATTTTACTTGAGCGATATGTAATAAAAGGTAAAGTTGAAGTCTTATAAGCTTGAATTTGAAGTGAATGAAACCTCTTTAGTTTTCCTTGTGTGTGACATGTCATGCTTGCTTTTAACATCCTATGTGCGGAAATTCATGGAAAAACAACATAAGAACATAATATACATAATGGATAAGACACTTCACTTGATAACGGAGTTCACCCTTGCAGTGGGCTACCTCTCCGGGTCATGCTCTAAATCCTGACCGCTTTATTCTTTTCGATGTAATGATGTCTCTCCTTTACAAGTTGTAAGGCCAAAGTCCCTCTTCGGTGACGACAACAAGAAATCGAAATGTGATCAAGAATGTATCATCTTCACAAGTTCTACTCATGAGGCATCCATGATGCTAGCATGGACATCATTCCCACATACTCAATACATAAAAAGACGAAGAATAAAATATGACCCCCATCAACATGGAGCCATCAAAATCCTTAGATCTGTTGCTCAGATCCAAAACATAAATATGCAGCCCATACAAAAGATCTTGAAACCCACGAGAATTAGAACTACTCCATTGGCCACTTGTCATGCAAGTGCCACAATTTCTCTGTCACATATAACTGATTGATTTGATGTGAAAGAAGATAATAAAAAAAATAGATAGAAGGAATAAGTTGATCTTGCTGCCTTGCTGCAGATTCTCTCTGTTCCTTCAGACCTATAACATGCATGCTATGCTACAACATTTAATGACAAAACAACATAATGAAAAGCATGCTTACATTGGTTTCTCTAGCACTTAGCTTGTTGATTGGAAGCTCTTCTACAAAAACAGACCTCGTCATTGAATTTGCATCGCTGAATTACCTAAAAATGATTGTCAAATCATCTCCATCCGAGTCGGAAACTTTCAGGCCCAAGAGACACATCTGCCTCAGTTATCGTGCCACTGCCTCTACAATAAATGACTCATTATGGAATCAAGATGATGAATTTTTTCACATATCAGAAAACTAACACCACAACTGTGTTCGTGGTGTCATTTTAACTAAATATGACTATCTCCATGCCTCGATCCAACTCGAGCACTTCCGAACCCAAGAGGCAACCTTGCCTCAGTTTGCATGCCAAAATCCGTACAGTATGTACAGATCCGTACAGTCTATACAGTCTGTATAGGTGCACTCCACTCTCGTGCTCAGAGTCTTCAACTGCATGCTGTCCCGAACTCTGAACCGGAGCCCCTTTAAATAATATTTTTCGGGAAGTTATGTCATCAATGACATGCTTAACGCGCTGGTAGCTTGGATAAATTTAGGACATTGGTTGGTGGAGGTCCTAGGGTTGAATCCTACGGGCCTCCCCATTTTGGTGAATGGTTAAAACCGATTTGGCGCGCTCCCCTGCTAAATATAGCGACAGTTTTGGCGGCGGTTAAATTTGGCGAAATGGCTAAATATGGTGGTGAATTTGGTGGACTGCTGTTAAACCGGTGGAGAATCTGGTGGGAAGGTTAATGGTAGCTATATCTCACGGAAATGATAAATATAGTGGAACTTCTGCCATATTTGGCGGAGTTCCGTTTATATATATTTTTAATTATTTTTTCACGGAACCTCTTTGTGCATTTCGGGGGTGCCACATGACGCGTCCCCATTGGGCCATGTGGCAGCCTCTGATTTGTCCACCCATATGCACTGACATCACCTCTTGCGTCATCTCCGACACATTTCACCCCCTGGGTGGTGCCATGTGGCGTCACCTGGAAGTGCCACGTGTCACTTTTTCACTGGTCCACATGGCGTCCTAAAAGGCCAAATTCAAGTGACACATGGCAGCCTTTGGTGATTCCATGTGGCATGCTAACATCATTATGACATGTGTCACTCTCTATGATTTCCACGTAGGCTGTACGGATGTTGACTCATCCTTGCTCACTGGGCTGGGTTGACCAGAACTTTGATCGCTTATATCTTTTGATTCGTAACTCTATTTGACGAGTCGTTTGCGCCGTTGGAAAGCATGTGATGCGCTCTTCGTGATAATTCCATTTTAATTGAGTTTTGGGAACTTTGATTTTTTCCCTTTTGTTGCCTGTTGAAGCCATTATGAGCATCCTAGGTCTATTCTGTGCATTCTGGGACACTTCTAAAACTTATGTGATGTTCCCTAGATCCATCCGAATCACTAGATAAGTCGAGGATGTGCTTGCAATATTTTCTCAGGTAAATAAGGATTACAAAAATGAATATCAAACTTTGGTTCTCAGTAGTAAGAAGTAATTTGTCAAATATATATTTTGGTAGCTTATGTGTCTTTCAAGTTTGCACTATTCTTTCAAGCAAAAATATAAATTTTGATGTGTTTTTATTTACCAAAAATATGTAAATATAAAATTGAATGACCATGTACAACACATTTATCAAGGCCATCCATAATTTGAAAATTAATGAAGAAAATTGTGTTTATGTGTTTTGTGTTGTGTGAGACACATCACTTATGAACAAGTTCTTTCAATGTTCTTTTAGACTTCATGGTTTCCTCAGGTACTTCAATCAATCAATATAAATCTCAGATTTTTTTCTTTAGTAGTCCCCTTACTGTACAAACTCACATTTCCAGGATCCTCAGCTTCCATAGGAGCCCCCTTGGTGAACAATTCTCTATGCAACTCTTCCCGAGAGGATCTTCTCACACGAATGGATCAAAAGCTATCTTGTTAATAGACACTTTGAGATGGGGTTACCAGCCTTTAAGGTCCTTCACTCTCAAATAATCTTACAAGCTTGCAGCCAATTGGATGGATCCACAACAACAACCCCTATGGATCAATATTTGGCGACAAAATCTCTAGCCAAAAATTTCTTTTTTCCTTTGGCTTCTGGCCAACAGGAAAATCCTCACTTGGGATAACCTTCTTAAAATAGTATTCGCCAGCCCCTACATTTGTCATCTTTTCCACCTAGAAGGGGAAAGCATGGAGCACCTTCTTAACCGCTACCTAATATTAGCAATGGTTTGGGACCTTAGAGCCCTAAACTTCCGCACTATAGATCGAAACAAGACAAATTTATGGAAACAATAACCAACTAGAGGGATAAGGCCTTCTGCAACCTAATTCTTAATAGGGCTTGGCAACTTCTTCCATGCTTTATTCTGTGGGAGCTATGGAAGGAATGAAATTGTTGGATCTTCAACAGCCACTACTTTGAGCTCGAGGACATATAGAGGAACATCAAATCCCACATCAATGAAACTTTTCTCTCGACCCCTTAGGAGGAGAAGGAATGGCAAGGCACCATATAGGAAAACAGTATCCTTCATGAGCTCATTATAAAGCATTTTCAAGGAATCCCCAAATCATCTCTTCCCAAACTGCTCATAACCCCACCAGCCCTTTGGGAGCCCCCTCCCCCCATCTTCTTGAAATTGAATTTCAACGACGCCTCCAAAGGCAATCCGGGCCCAACTGGTATTGGAGGTATTTTTCGCAACGAACAGGGAGATCTCCTTTGGGTATACTCATATTTCATTGGCCTCGACACCAATAATGCTGCAGAAATCCAGGCCCTCGAACAAGGCCTCACCATAGCTTCTCAAGAACACTTCCACAAGCTCATCGTAGAAGGGAATTCTCAGATAATCATCCACATGCTCTGGAAACTTCAGAATGGCTCCCCCATTTCCAAGATATCCAAATGTTGGCCTCTGGAAAATAGCCTCAAGAACATACAACAACTCATCTCCTAAATTGAAATTATCATCCCATCCCATGTCAAAAGAGTGGCCAACAAAATTGCAGATCGCTTAGCCAATGTGGGGGCCCTTAAAAAATTCCATCAAAATGTTTGGTTTTGGGACTCCCTCTCAACCTCCCCTCTCTTGAAATATTGTAGAGAAATTGCACGAGTAGATCTCACCCAAGTTGATCTTGCTCACTCAGATCGGGTGATGGGGAGGAGTGACATGACAAGGCATGGACCTTGGGCCCCATCCCCACTTGGTACCCCGTTATCCCCCCACAATGACCCTCCTCATCAACCAACGTCACTATCACTCACTTGTGTGCAAATAGTCTCACCTCGTCTCGTCCTCATTTACCTCATCTTGAAGTTGTGTCCTATTGAATCCTCTGCAATCAAGGTTGGTAATACCATCACAAGACACCAACCTGGCCTACCCATGGCAGTACTCTCTCCATCTCTCCTATTTGAGTTTCCCCCCTTCATACCCAGTTTCTCCTTACTCCTCCTCCACTTGACACCTTTTTCGCTCGTGATTTCCTCTTCCATCGTCCTCCTCGTGACCACCATTTACCTTCTCGGGATCATCACCCACCCCCTCATCCATCCAATGCCTCACGACTCACAAAGATAATGAGCCAGTAGTTGCAAAGGTGACACCCTTTCCAGACAAACCCAAGTTGTCGTTGCTCAGGATGTTGAATTTTATGAAGCCCATATACCTTCGGAGGTTAAAGTTGAACTTAATTTCATCGAGGCAAATGTTAGAGTTCTTCGACATGTCATCAACAATGAACATGTCGATGAAAACATTGGTTCTCGGGTTCCTGATTTGGGCACCTATCGAGCTAGGGCTACCCTTTACTAAAAACAAACGGACATTTACTGGCTCCTCGAAACTCTAATGGGCAAATTCCTTGTGGAAAGGAATGAGGCCCATCAGGAAATCCTCTTGCAGATGGATGACATCCAACAATAATTGCAAGAAATGGCCCAGAAGATAGGTGGAATTGCAGTCAAAGAAGCAGAAGCGGTTGGAACCAGCATGGAGCACACTCAACAACAGGCACCACCTCTAGTGGAGTTCTCTGGTGAAGTTCTCTGGTCCACCCAACTGATTTCTCATGCTATTTTTACTTTTTTTTTGGCTCTTTAGCTACAGAGGTTTGGAGGCTTTCAACCCACCTCTTATTAGTTATCATGAAAAATTTAGAAATCAAATAGGCATATACAACACTAGCTTTGTTTTCAGACAATGTCATGTGTTCTTTTTTTTGCTCTGAAGATACAAAAAACAACATTAGCTACAACAAGAAGCCAACAACACATTTTTGTAAATTTCTTCATTTTCAATAATAAAATAATACCTTAATAAATAATAAATAAATATTTTTAATATCAATTTAATAACAATTATATATATATATGAAAAAAACACTTTTTAAAAATATAATATATAATAATTCCAATTACATCCTAAACAATATACTTAATGATATTAAGGTTAACATACAATGTGCAAAAAATATTATTGTGTTAGATCCTAAATAACATCCTAATTAATATATTAATAAATGTCTTTGTTATTCTATGTGAAATATTTTTTTAGTTATTAGTATTTCTTTATGACTGAATAAGGATTTATGAAAAAAATATATTTTTATTTAATTATTTATAGTTAGGGTATTCATTAACTCATAATAAATTATATATATATAACATGACTACTTATGAAATTACATTGATGTTTTAACTAAATAAAAATTAAATATGAAAAAATTACTTTAGAGTTTTTTATTTAATTATTAATATTTTTTATAATTTGAATAAAAATTTATGAAAAAATATCTTTTCATTTCCATATATTTAATTATTTATAATTAAAGTATTCATTAATCCATCATAAATTATGGACTATAATAAATCCACTAATTCTAAATATATGTCACATGTAGATTCATCATAAATTACGGACTATAATAAATACACTAATTATATTTATTAGTCACATGTAGAATCATGAGAAAAATTACACTAATATTTTAACAAAATAAAAATTAAATAGGAAAAAAATTACACTAATTGATATTACAAACCATCAAAATAGATCCATGAAAATTAAAAACCCATATAAACGACCAGTTGGTGTGACCGGTAATGGTTCATGTGCATTATTTTCTTTGGCAATCGCCCTTCCCATAGGTCCTCGAAGCCTCGAAGTCACTGAACTTTTCTTTCATATTTAAAATCTTGAAATGTTCCATCGTCTTTGTCTTGTTGAGCTTTTTTTTTAAATGTTCCATTGTCTTTTGACATGTTTTTTATATCTTAATCTATTTTTAGATATAGAAATATAATTTAAACTATAAATAATTATAATTTTGTATAGATTTATGTTACCGGGTTTCAAAAATAAAAATAAAAACATAAAACACAGTTAAACAACTAATAAAAACAAAGTTTGTGTTCTGGCTTATAAAGTTGTTCAATTCTTTCCTTATCCATTGATGCGGATGAATAAAGGATGCCGTTGATTAACCTATTAATGGACTATGCTAATGAGTAACAGACGGATTAAAAAACGCACTATGTCTGCCTGACTCCCGAGTAATGAATAGTGTCCTATCCACGTGGAAGTTGTTATTAAAATAATTATTAAATAGCCGAAAGTTCAGAGAAAGTACGCATCCAACTTGGATACATTTAATTTTTTAAACATAAGAAAACATTTAAAAAATAAAATGTCAGAATGGACATGTGAAATGTACCAGAAGTGGTCTCTGAATTTAATGTTTTGGGTTAAGATTTTCGCTCTCGGTAAATCCCTTGTCCACGTTTCGGTCATGAAAATAAAAACATCGAGCTTGTCATTTCAACGTCAGGTATGGTGAGGTTTGGTGCTATTTTAGAGTAATATATATATATATCATGTTGTAATTTATTTATTACATTTTAGAGTAATATATATATATATATATATATATATATATCATGTTGTAATTTATTTATTACATTTTAGAGTAATATATATATATCATGTTGTAATTTATTTATTACATTTTAGAGTAATATATATATATATCATGTTGTAATTTATTTATTATATAGAAATAGCTTTTAAATAAAATAAAAAAAAAAATTATGTAAATTATAACAACACTTTAAGAGCAATTTAAATTGGCAATATGTTTATTGATTGCCAATTTTTCACGAAATTTAAATGACATGTACTGCAGCAACTGAGGAGCAACAACAGAATAGGGCCCAAAACTATTGAGAAATAAATGTGTAAGGTAGACTTGAAATCTTCAACAAAGGTCTTTCCCAACTGTGATTTTTTTGAAACAATAATTTCTACAAATATTACAACAGATACAGAACATATCATTCTTTGGTTGTGTTTGATGAACACTTAAATCATTCTG
>ML787871.1:70380-94913 GCA_009831015.1 Picea engelmannii | reverse complement strand
TGGAATTATATCCGGATTGTGTTTCTATGTAATAATGAATATGTTAATTACATCTCTATAGAATTTTTACGTTGTTGTATTCAATTAAATGAATTGAGTTTTGACATTATAAAAGTGGGATACATTGGTGTTATATTATAAAAAATAATGAAAATAAAAATATCGTTGTAAATTCATTTCATTTTGAATTTTTATAAATTAAAAAATTTACATTATAAATTTGAATTTATTATGTAAACATTTAAAATAAATTGCATATCAATTTGTGTTTACTACCAACTCATTCTCATTAGTCTCCGTGAAAGGTCTGAGACTATTGCAGGCTTCACGTGATTAGATGTGCAGAATTAATTACAAACTGACTTTGCTTGCAGGAGCGTCATAAGGTTTGACAATATAGTTCTCTTCATTTATTGGTTTCCATTCTAATTTTATCCCATTTCACAAATGTTTATTTATTTTTATTTATTTTTAAATGAGATTTGCATTTGGTTTGTTTAGTTTAATTAGAAGGAAATTCAAGTTAATCCCAAAATTATAATTTGTGTTAATTTTTCTAGTTTAAAATAACAAAACCCTTCAAAGAAGATGATTTCTTTTAAGATTATGAAACTAGCCCATGTGTTAGCATATTGTTCATGTTTCAACGTAATCATCATCTTCATCATCAATAATTATAGAGTGTTAACTATCATCTCCATTTCCAAATTTACTTGGCAGGGACTAAGCTGCCATGCAACCCTTGTTAAATTCCCTATTGATAAAGTAGGAAATGGATACACAATAATATTGGCATCTTGAAATTCATTGGATAAGATATATAAGAGATATAGGATCCAGCCAAAGTTTTGGAGTTTCCTTGCCCATAAGTTATGCTTCCATATATTTTATTCATTCACCCATCTTAGGATATAAAATCCATTGAAATCAAATGTTTCATTCCAAAGATACAAATGCCTTTCACTACATGTTTTTACCTAATACATATGAGAAGTACGTTAAAATGAAATAAGAACATAAGTATAGATGGCTCTCAATACATATATTAACTAATTCAAAAGAGATATTTAAAGTAAGAATTAACATTACTTCTGCACTTTTTCATTGACCTCTGTAAAGTGGAGGGTGTATGCATGCAAGTCAAGGTTAAAGTGGTAGAAGAAAATCATCAAAATTAATACACTCGGTACTATCAATACATAGAAAATAAGATAATTGAGAGAGGTAGGGAGTTTATTGAGGAAAGTGGTTGTCTGTGTCATGTTGTTGGAGTCAACATGTGGAGCCTTTACTACGTGTCAGAGTATTAAATTGAGAGATGAAGGCCTTGTTGTAAGATTAGAGTCATTGGCATATGTCACGGATGTTCCTACCCATAATTCAGTGAAGAATTCCCTATTAAACATCATATATCCCTCTGACCTTCAATTCAACTTCCTCGATGCACTCTTTGGTGCATCCTTGTGATTCATCATCTGTATACTCACCGTGTTAATGTTGATAATAATGGATTAAGTAGAATTGATGAAGAAATGATTATCTCATTGGAGGATGGATTGATAGGCGCACATAATCGATTTCTCTCTATTATGTTTTCTTTTTATGATGAAAACATCTGTCCACAGTTGAAAATCAAAATGTCTAAGGAGTGGAGAAATAGGAAAATTCCACGCCACATATTGAAGAATGGAAACAACCAACCACTAGACAATGGAGATAGAAAATGGAAACATCCATGTAAACATGGAAGAACATTCTAATTATGAGGTTGCAGATGGATATGGGAACATATAGTCAATCCTAATCCCTCTCACCAATTACTAATGGAAACTTTATAGTTTGCAAGGATGTTAAGGTATTAAATATGACCCCTTTACTTAATGGACGCGATGAGAATATTCCTATTTTTTTGCATCTTGTTTGTACGATTGAAATCTATCAATAAAAAATTATTTAATCTAGCACTTTCCAATAGAGGGGATGTCTATTGGTGTATGTTGGACAACTGAGAGGGGGGGGGTTGAATCAGTTGTTGTCGTGTTTAAACAATTATGCTTATTTTAAACGCTTTACAGAGAACTCAATGGCAATCACAATAATGCAGAGAGGTAATCAATAGAACATTCGACATCAATCACACATATGAAATACAAAGACAAATATTTCCTAAGGAAACCCATAAAGGGTAAAAACCTCTTCTTCTTGGTATGATAAGTAATATTTACATTCTATACATTATCATACATATGAGCTCCAACTCATTGTGAGGTTACAACCTCTTTTTTGCAAGCCGCAACTTGCTGAGAGCACCAACTCTCTGTTTTCTCTAGCACCTACTAGAAGGAAGCACCAGCTCCCTGGTTTCTCTAGCACCCACTAGAAGGAAACACCAACTCCCTGGTTTCTCTAGCACCCACTGGAAGGAAGAAACAACTCCCTAAGTATTCCAACACCAACTGGATGGAAGCACCAACTTCTAGTCACACAAGCACCAACCTGTATAACAGAGAACAACAGTTCTCCCTTGCACCACCCTGCCACCCTGGTTTCTCTGGCTGCAACCAGATGGAAGCTCCAACTCTCTGTGTTCAAGCACCCACTTGAACCTCTGAGGAAAACAATCCTCCCTAGCACCTCCCAACCACCGTGAAATATCAATCTTTGCTACTGAAATTTATTACAGTGATATAATGTTCATTAATGACTTACCATTCTCATCATTGTTCTACTACACTGCCCTGCTCTGTCTGCCTCACTGTCTTCCTCCACACATGCCTTGTGCTTTATGTTCTTCTGCCTTTTATGCTCTGTGCGCCATGTCCATTCAATGCACCATTCCTCTTCTGTGTATTTTAGTTGTTGCACACTGCCTCCTTCTACACGCCTGAATCACTCTCAACAACAACCTCCATCTCTTCTTTGTTCTGTGTATTTATACTATCTGTGCACCTTCTTCGTCCTCCATGCACAGTGCCTCTGCATACTCTTCACCGTGCCATGGTTCTGCTCATCGGGTTGTTCACTGCTTCTCCACTTTTTCTCTGCTTCGCTCGCTCAAGCCTCAAAAAGAAAACTGCATCTCGCTTCTGTCTATTCCTCATCTGTTACTCATCTTTGAGTTTTATCTCACTCTGCGCATACTGTTGGTCTCACACTGCGCATACTTTAATTTTCCCTTCTTTACAGTTCAACTCATTTTTCATTCAGAACAACCAACCACACACAGTCACTACATGTTTCTTTTATACACTACGACCCCTTCAGTTACCCCTCAAATCCCTAGAACAATACTTCAGCCACTGAAATGCCAACCGTCCAAGAACCATGATTCGGTTCTGATAACTGAATCGTAACTGAACAATTAATCATGAAGAGCAACAGTATCCCTTCAATCAGATGCTCAAATAACCAGCACCGTTGGATTAAATCCGCAGGGTCTTGCGTTTATTTCTCCATTTCGCATTTCGGCATTTCAGCATTTCGGCATTCCTGTGGCGAAGTGTTTCGACACTCCAACTCCTGGTATCCGAAACCTACACCAAAATGTGTTTTTCGCATTTCGACATTTCAGCATTTCAGCATTCCTGTGGTGAAGTGTTTCAACACTCCAACTCTCAGTATCCGAAACCTACACCAAAAGGTGTTTTTCGCATTTCGGCATTTTAGCATTTCGACATTCCTATGGTGAAGTGTTTTGACACTTGACTCCTCCAGCTCCCCTTATCTGAAACTACAAAATGGAGATTAAGTCGTGGTTTGATGTGCCTATTTTAGGATTTCGACGTTTCACATTTCGCAACTTCGGGACTCCTGTGATGAAGAGTCTCGACTCTTGACTCCTCCAACTCCCGATATCCAAAACTCCGAAATGGAGATTAAGTTGTGGTTTGATGTGCATGTTTAGGGATTTCGATGTTTCACATTTCGCAACTTCGGGACTCCTATGATGAAGAGTCTCGACTCTTGACTCCTCCAACTCCCGGTATCCGAAACTCTGAAGTGGGGAGTTTACGCTTTTGATCTTGCCATGTGGTCATCGTTGCGCTGCTGGTCTTGCCACTTTCTCTTGTTCGTCATTGTCGGGCTGAGCTTGCCATCAATGACAAACAAATACTCTGCCTTCTCTCTGCCCATAGTACTCCAAGGTTTGGGTTAAGTTCATTTGCTTTTAGCTTGAATTTGAATTTTGGGCTAGTTGTGTTTGCTTTCTGGTTGAATTGAATTTGTATAGTGGGTTGGATATGTTTGTTATCAAGATAAATTGATATCATTTGTAGGTTTGATTTTTTTCTTTCTTCAATTTTTTGGCATTAATTTACATGACATTTTATGTTTGATGTGTCTTTGGCATGAATATCCTTCACCTTTTATCCTGGACAAGGTTGTTTAATTTAAATTTGCTTTTCTTCTTAAGCTTGTTGTTTTTTCCTTTTGCTTAAATCCTTTCGCATTTTAGTCATGTGTTTATTTTTGGAAATAATTTTCTTCACTTTTGAATGATCATATACATGTTCTTTGCATGCATATGCCTCACTACTTTACTTTGGTATGACATATTTGTTTTTTTCTTTCTAAATCAATTATATTTGTTGGATTTGAATTTTTTTATTTGATGTATTTTTAAGTCCTTTTTGTAAATATGGGTTTCTGATTAACCCACAATTTTTTTGTTATTTTTATGTTGTAGGTTGTGGGTTTTATAAATACCCATCTACTTGACTCATCTCCAACGAATTTCGATTATACATTTATCTCTATTTAACCTATTTGTAGAGTTGTTTTTGGATGTATATGTTTTGTTGAAATGCTCTAGGTAGTATTGTTTGCTTCGGTTTTAGTTATTTATAATATTATATTTTCAATTCAATTCATTGTAGAGGTGATAGAATTTTCAATCTTAAAGGATATTGTTACAAATTTTTTAGAATCCTTGTAATTGATACCAGGGGACCTTCATATCTATAGTTAGCTATTTGTTTAGAAATCACATATTTGTAGGGATCTCTATGTTTGTAATTCTATATGTTATTGTACCTCTTTGTGACTATTTAATAAATGATTCTTTTGACCTTTCACCATCTTAGGTTCAAGTCTAAGTAAGTATCTCTATGTTTTTTTATGATTCCGTGAGTGATGCAACATCCCCGACCACCCAGGTCGAGCCATGCTACTCCATAAAACACTCTTACTAAACTTTGATACCATATTGTAGTTTCCCCAACTTTAATTCGTTGGGATATGCCACATAACAATTCTTCATTCCTACTATATATATTTATACAAATTTCAAATAGACAGAAACTTTCTGATAATGCATAGATTCATGCGGGATAAAAGTATTCCTATACATACAACATACACAGACAATACTCTTAATTATAAAGACATGTACAAATACACAACATGTAATTGAACATATAATTGATACTTGTCTTTTTATAGAATACCACCAACTGCATGCAGACCTTCCATGATCCTCCCATCGTTAGACCACACTGCTCATCACTCTCAGCAGTGGGTCACCCCCGAGCTGGGACTAAACTCCACCCGGGTAAAGTGATTCCTAGGCTAGGCCGAGACAATAGGAATTTACACAGTCAACATAAATGATTTCATCCCAGGAGCCAAATCACACTAACAACCTATAGCCTCTCATTCCCCACATGCCTATCCCACCATAGAAAGTGTGCCCCTTCTCTTCTCAACAGTCCTTTGACTGCCCCACTTCCCTTCTAGGGCTTCAACAATAGGATGAACAAGAATTCTCAAAGCACTATAGATGCAGTTGGGATCCCTATGGAAAATCCCTTCCCAACAACCTCTCTCACTTGGAGAGAGTTGTGCATAGGACTGAGAACCTGCTTCTTCAATCCATGGGCCCGACAACCCGCCTTTTCAAACCCACAGGCCTAACAACCTGCTTCTTTTGTCAAACTCCTAAGTCAATCAAGTAAGGTGATGGTAGCAACAAAATTTGGTTATAGAACAGGTAAGGGTAGCAACCACGCTCAGTCTAGGAACTGTGTTGGTAGCAACAACATTCAGGTAAGGCACAATACGGGCTCAGGCAAAGTACATGTGCATTATGTCTAATAGGATTTGAATGAAACCAATGTTGAAGGTGTGTGTGAGGCATGGAGAGGTTATACTGATGGAATCAGTGGCAACCCACATGAATGATTTAGTGAATGGGGAAGAATGGTTCCCTGCGTGAATGGTTGAGTGCGTGCCTTAATGGGGGAATATCCCTGAAAATGGGAGGGTAACTTGGGAGAAAAATGGTTGACTGAGTGAATGGCTCTATGAGTGGGAAGAATGCCCCCCGTGAATGGGAAAGTCATCCACATAAATATGGGTGTGCCCTTGATGACACATGGCTATCAAGGAGCTTGGTTCTCCCCACTTGTAATTCATTCTCTTTTCCATGAGACTTAGGATAAATTAATTATCCTCAACATAGTCTTTAGGAAAAAATAATATAATATTCTCTTGGAGTTAATCCCTCAAGATTAGCCTTTTTTCCTAGTCTCGTAGCTCTCCCCTTCCCTTCCTAGTGGAGTTTAGTCCCCCATACTCTTTTATCGTGGTTGGTATACACACAATGATGTATTATATTAATGATATGAGTGTTTACATATACAAAAATAGGCTCACTGGCCTTTTAGCATCTAGGCTCTCCGACCTAATCGTCACATAATCCTCTTGACTTATAATAACCTGGCTCATCATCCTATAAAACATATTCACATTTACAAATGGGGCTCGGTCTTGGGATGTTACATCACCCTCCCCTTATTTTATGCACTGTCCTCAGTGCATTATATATATATATATATAATGCATTGTCAAGTTCAAAACCTCTAAAAAAAGATGCGGGTATTCTGCTCGCATAGCATACTCGTACTCCCAAGTTGCATCCTCAGGACCTTACCAGGTCCATTGGACCTTTACTAGCTCTATGGATTGATTCTGGAGCTTCTTGATCTTCCGGTCCAGAATGCACACCGGATGCACCTGAAAAGTGCCTTCTTGCTCCACCTGAATCACATTCCAATAAATAACATGATTAGCATTAGGTATATGATTTTTGAGTAATGATACATGGAATACATTGTGAATATACATGAATGCAGGAAATGCAAGCATATATGCCACATGCCCAATCCTCTCTAGGATTTCAAACGACCCACAAAAACGAGCTGCCAACTTTGAACAATTTCCCAACTTCAGGGAACTTTTGTTGGCCTTCACTTTCAAGAATACATGATCACCCACATTAAACTCCCTATGGGTTCTGCCCTTGTCTGCATAGCTTTTCTACCTCTCTTGAGAAACCTTTAAATTCTGTTTTATTTTCAACACCTACTCTTCCATTTCTTTGAGTAGTTCTGGCCCAACTATTTCTCTATCTGTTGGGTTGTCCCAGATTATAGGTGTGTTGCACCTTTTGCCATAAAGTGCCTCAAATGGGCTCATCTTTAGAGATGCTTGGTATCCATTATTGTAAGCAAACTCTACCAAGTGTAGGTATTCTTCCCATTTTTCTTGTTTGTCCATCAAATACATCCTCAACATATCTTCAATCACTTGATTCACCCTTTCTGTTTTTCCATCAGATTTTGGATGATAAGTTGTGCTGAAATTCAAATTTGTTCCAAATCATTTAAATAATTCTTTCCAAAATTTTGATGTAAACTTTGGATCTTTGTCAGACACAATTGTCTTGGGAATACCATGCAATCGAGCAACTTCTCTCATATAAATATCAACAACGTTAGTTTCCTTGTGAGTGAGCTTCACTAGAATGAAATGGGAAGCTTTGATAAGCTTGTCCACCACTACCATGATAGAATCATGTTTCTTGCTTGTTCTGGGCAGTTTGGTGATGAAATCCATTGTTACAACTTCGCATTTCCACTAAGGAATGGGTAATGGTTGTAGCAATCTAGTTGGGTTTCTATGCTTAGCCTTGACCTTTTGACACTCCAAACATTTGGAAATAAACTCTACAACTTCTTTCTTCATGCCTGGCCAATAATATTGTCTCTTGACAACTGCAATAGTTTTCTAATACCCTGGGTGCCTAACATAAGGTACATTATGCATTTCTTTCAATATCAGACTCTTCAATTCTTGGGAATTTGGCACATAAATTCTTCCTTTGTACATGAGAACTTTGTCCTCTCCCATCTTGTAATCTGATTTTGCATCCTCCAAGATTTTGTCCTTCAAATTTGTAAACCCCGTTTCCCCCAGTTTGTAAATATAACTATATTGGCCAAGAGACTATGACAAACTCAATATGTGTGAATGTTTGATTTGATGGACCTTTCTATAAAAGGGTAAATGAATGTAAATTATGTTATTTACTAGAGAATGGATAAGTGTTGCATGACTGTTGGAAAGGGGATGTGCTAAGAGAGACCATGAATGCTATGAAATATATGGTGAAGGGGACCAGGAATGGTTGTGTTAAAATCCACCAAACCATTACCTTACTAGATTTAATTGCTCAAGACCAGAACATTCATTTGACCCAAAAATGAATTATAGTCAGGGTGGTAGGTGGGAAGACCTCCTCAAGAGTTAATGGGGGGATAAGGCAGAGCACCTATCTATAAGGCTTTCAGACCTGACCACGGATTGGGAATTCGAGCCACACACAACCTCGTTGAAGAAGGCAAGAAAGGAAGGTGTGGTGGGTAGAGGAAGACCTGCGAAGTGTGCAGAGACAAGAGGCTAAGATCTCGGGTTCAAGGAAGAAATAAGGAATGAGCGTTATGGTCATAGGGAAATGGCTAGCAAGGTTATGATAGAAGTTGATAAACGAGGATGGTCCTCGTTGCTTGGTATTGTGTAAACTATTGACAAGATCCCACAGGAGGAGGAGAGTAACCTCCATCCCTACTGTCTCTGAGCCGGAAGAAAGAATTTTATCACAGAGCATTGTGGTCTAGCTCAGGGGTGGCTAGTGGTAAATCCGTCAAGAGTGTTTGAGCCTATGGTTGGGTGGAAACGATCACCCCTTTCAGCAGTCGCTTCACGTTATCTGGTTCTGATAAGTATTTTTCCTACTTTATATATTGAACTAAAATAACAGATGAATGCATGAGTTTATGTATATATGTGTATTTATAAATGGTTTATGTGTGGAATGGTCATGATATGTGTATGCATCCATCTCCTTGTGAACTTATGCTTCTGACTAATAGTCTGTCTACCTAAGTTTATCTCCCGAGGCTTCTTAGGACGTAAGCTTGTAAGACGACCGAGATAGTGATGTCGGGTCGATCTAAACCTGTCCTTCTGAAGAGAATACCTCCTTCAGATTCCTTATTGTGCAACCGAGATTCCAAGGCCAAGTCCTTAACCATTTCCTGATAAATCTTAGGAAGGATAGTGAATTTCAAGCCTTGATAGGGGAGGTCTCTTCATTTGGAAGACGAGCGGACGAGATCCATTTAAGAGGACCCATATGACAAATACCCAGGAACCTTAGGCTAAGCCTAAGGGAGCTAAGTTCCTTCTGACTTCGGAGATCCACAAGTTAGAGACTTTGGAGCTCCACAAGTTTGGGACTTCGGAGTATTGTCGGCCCTCATAGTCATAAACCGGCTGAAGATGACTGAGAGTTACGGTTACCCGTAAGGATGACCGACGTTAGGCGGTTCCACAGGTGGTTAGGTGAACATATCTGAACAACTAAACCGGGATCCAAAACCCTGAAGGTCGGAGCCGCGAAGGACCCAGAACCATAGATCGAGGAATCCTTTGGGCCCTTTCCCAGTCGTCGATATACCAGGGACATGTGGCGCTAGCCCCTTTAGTTCAAATATTGGGAACTTCAGGAGATGAGAGGAGTTTGCATCACAACAATCCCGAACATCGAATCCTAGAGGTATTAAGAGTTGTAGACTTATAAACCTATGTGGCAGGATCTCTACTGTGAGATCTGAGGAATGTAAGAAGTCTGTCAGTTCGGGGTAGTGTAGTGTAGTGACGTCAACCAGGGTGACATGGACCCCAGCTTGACATACCACGTGTCATCCAGATTTGTTTGTATCACATACCCTATAGGGCCATTGGAACGTAACATGTGTCACCCTGACATGTCCCACGTGTCAATTCCTGGTACGTGTACGTCTAACCAATGTGGTTAGTAAAGTGACCAAGACTTTGGGAATCCGGGACTTCGGGACTCTGAAGGATCTGAGATGTAGTATGGTAGAGAGACTGAAAGACTCGAATACCGGAGCCATGTGGTGAGCTTATGGGAATTTTTAGGTTCCAAGCTCCAGGCGGTCTCATGCGTAGATAGTAAAGAGGCGTGAAACGCCGAAGCACTGAATCCCTCCACAAATGACATAGGAGAAAGAGAGTAAGTCTAGTCATGGGATCAGACTATGGATGGTCTTCCACCCTGGAGGAAGGAACTTGGAAATAACACGTGTGAGGTGGATCCACATGGGTGCCGTGTGGCCCTCAACCAATGAATGGTCGAAGAAATTCGGAAGATATATCTGTTGGTTCTAGGCTCGGTTTTGAGCATGGAGACTGTGGTTGGAAGATTCTGGACGAGTAGAGTGTGGTAGAAACTTCGAATGAAGGGTTTGATAATTTAAGGAGGAAACAATTTTGAGGCCCCATCCCTAGGAAATCCACTCGGGGGTTGGGTGTGTTACAAATTGGTATCAGAGCATGGTTACAACACTTGGCCTGCTTGGGATCATGGATGAGTTGCGTAAAAAAAAAAAAAAAACATATTTAAATAACTTTAAGGGTGAAACCATACCTTACCTCTTTCCTAAAGAGTATGGTTAAACCCTTACTGAAAAAAAAGAATGAAAGATTTCTACTGTGTGTGTGTATTTAAGAAATATGAACTATGTGTTGTTCATGAACTAATACATTGTTTGCTAACAAAAAGTGTTTTTTCATCACTCAAGCAGTTAGTGAATCGCGGGAAACTAAAAGCATAAAGCATGGTGACGTGCCATGAAGTAGGGGATGGATCCCATAATAGAGACAAATAATATGATGAAAGGAGGGTGGTGGAAACCCCTCCTGATCTGGCTGAAATTGTAAGGAGCCTCATGGATGAATTACAGAGTTGCAAGGCCAACAACGAGAGATTGATAAAGGAACAACAAAATAAAATGGAAATTAATGTAGTCTTTCTACAGAGCTTATCCAATATACAAAGATAGTTGCAGCATGGAACTGCAACCAGTCATGTGGACCGACAACATACGAAGAGAAGTCAAAGTCCACCTGAGATACAAAAATGTGGTCCCATAAGTGGCCACACTAAGAGGAGTACCTCGAGGAAGGCCCAACCTGGAAGCAGGGGACACTCAACGGGAGAGTCCTCCAGAAAGGAAATTGGAAACTCTGAGGGATCCTCTAGTAGAAAAAATAGATCACATTCTCAAAGGAGAGGAAAGAAGCAAAAGCATTCCAAAAGTCATGACCCTGAAGAGTTCAAGAAAGACAAACCACCGTCTTTCAATGGAGAGATTGAGAAAGGGGAAGAAGTAAAAGCTTGGCTGCTTGGTTTAAAGAAATACTTCAGAGTCCATGACTACTCATAAAACTTGAAGGTTCAAATAGCCATATTCAACCTAAATGGAAAGGCTTCCATTTGGTGGGAAGACCTTAAGAATGTGAAAGGAATCCATGAAGAGGTATTATCATGGAAACAGTTTGAGAGACACTTCAATAAGAAGTATCTGTCAGACAAATACTTTGATGGGAAGACTAAGGAGTTCTATGAACTCAAGCTAGGACAACTCATCATAGAGGAATATATCAATATTTTCCTTGAGCTGCTGAGGTATGTACCCTACATAAAGGATGAAAAGGTAAAAGTACAATGATTTATTTGTGGGTTACCTCAGACATACCGGAACAAGATTGAGTTTAACGAGCCAAAGAACTTAGAAGACACTATTCAGACAGAAAGGTATTGTTATGAACAGTTCATGAGTCAGACAAAACTTCGCAAAGACTGGAATAAGAAGAGTAGTTCAAGATTCAATGAGAAGGGGTTCAAATCCTCAAGATTTAAGAACTATAGGAAGGACTCTAGGATAATCCCTCCTACTAGAAGTGTACATCAAAAAAATTTCCCCTCCCAGAGTGGAAATAAACCTTTTGGATCAACCCCAGGAAAGACTAATAACCCAAAGAGAGAACCCTTGAAATGTTGGGGTTGTGGAGAAGAACATCTACTGGGGAATTGTCGACACAGACATCAAAATAGTAGGAGAGTCTACAACATCTAAGAAGCTACCACAGTCAATGATGTGGCTAGGAGCATGCCACAGATTTATGCAACCATGGATAATAAACAAGTTGACCACCAAGCCTTAGTGGTGGAAATGGAAGGTATGATTTCCAACCATTTGGTTTCTATTTTAATTGACCCTAGTTCTAATTTGAGTTATGTAACCCCTCAGACTGTTGATCAGTGTAAACTGCAACCGGTTAGTCATGTTAAGCCATGGTTGGTACAACTAGCCACTGGGACCAAAAGAAGAGTAGCAGAGGTCATACCAGCTTTCGAATTCATCATGGATGGATTTCCCACCCAAGCTACCCTTAACATACTTCCCCTAGGATCTTATGACCTGTTGATTGGTATGGACTGGCTAGATTCTTATAAAACTAAGTTGGATTGTTACCATAAAACCTTAGAATGTGTAAATGAAGAAGGGGGAAAGATAACCCTCCAAGGGATTTAGAATCATGTCTCAGTAAGATGAATATCAACCCTTCAAATGAAAAAATATTGCAGAAAGGGATGTCCTCTATATGCAATACTGTTGTCAGAATATGTTGAGGATGACAGACCAAACCTAGAGGACCACCCCATATTAAGAGAGTATAGAGACGTGTTCCCAGAAGAGGTACCGGGTCTACCTCAGAGAAGAGACATTGACTTCTCGATAGAACTCACACCAGGAGCTGTGCTAGTGTCTAGGACACCCTATAGGATGAGTACACCCGAGCTAGTTGAGCTCAAGATACAACTAAAGGAAATAATGGACAAAGGATACATCTAGCCCAACATGTCTCCTTGGGGAGCACCAATATTGTTTGTGAAGAAGAAATATGGCACACTCCGACTATGCATAGATTATAGACAACTCAATAAGACAACCATAAAGAACAAGTACCCCTTACCAAGAATCGATGACTTGTTCAAACAATTAGGGGGTGCTTCCATTTTATCAAAGATTGACTTGAGGTCTGGATACCATCAAGTCCAAATCAAGGATGAAGACATCCACAAAATATCCTTCAGGACCATAAATGGTCACTATGAATTTGTGGTGGTGCCATTTGGACTAACCAATGCCCCCACCACTTTTATGTGCTTGATGAATAATGTACTCAACAAATTCCTAGACATATTTGTATTGGTTTTCATTGATGATATCCTAATCTAGTCCAAAAACAGAGATGATCATGAAGAACATCTTAGACTTGTTCTTCAAGTACTAAGAGAGCATCACCTCTATGTTAAGTTTAGCAAGAGTGACTTTTTCCAGAAGCAAGTCCATTACTTAGGCCGTGTTATTTCTAAAGAAGGAGTGGCAGTAGACCCTGACAAGATCATATCTATTATGGAATGGCCTACCCCAAAGGATGTATCTGATATCAGATCCTTTATGGGCTTAGTAGGATATTATAGAAGGTTCATAAAAGGATTTTCCAGGATTGGTTGTCCAATCACTACCCTTCAGAAAAAGGGGGTTAAATTCACTTGGACGTCAGAATGTGAAGAAAGATTTCAGGAACTAAAATAGCTTCTGACCCATGCACCCGTGATGAATATTGCAGACCCTGATAATGACTTCCTCGTGTGCACATATGCCTACAAGGAAGGACTCAAAGGAGTTATTATGTAAGAAGGGAGTGTAATTTGCTACGAATCCAAAAAATTGAATGAGCATGAAATCAATTATGTGACCCATGATCTAGAGTTGGATGCCACATTGCACACTTTAAAAATGTGGAGGCATTACCTACTGGGTAGGAAATTTTTACTTATGACAAACCATTGTGGGTTGAGGCACCTGTTTGATCAACCAAAACTCAATGTTAGGCAAGCTAGGTGGATGGATCTCCTTAGTGAGTTTGATTTCAAAATAAAACACATCAAAGCAAAGGAAAATAGGGTGGTCGATGCCCTTAGTAGAAGTGTGAAAACAATTCACCTGGTAGCGGTAAGCACCTATGAAATGGATGTCAGGGAAAGAGTCAGGAATGCACAAGAAACAAATGCATTCTTCAAAACTGTGATATCGAGCCCACAGGGATAAATTATGAAGGCTGGCAGATGCTCGATGAAGGCCTACTGAATTACAAAAACATATTGTATATTCCAAGTTGTGACAACTTGAATAGGTTCGTAATGGACGAATTGCACAAGAGACCATATACTGGTCATCCAGGTTACCAGAAAATGATCACGACCACTAGGAAACAATTCTATTGGCTTGGATTGAAAAAGGACATAGTTGATTATTTAGCTAGGTGTCTAGAGTGCCAACAAGTTAAGGCAGAACACCCACACCCAACAAGGTTGTTACAACCTCTACCAATTCCATAATGGAAATGGGAAACCATCTCCATGGATTTCATCACCGGATTACCAAAATCGGCCAAGCAAAATGATGCCATCATGGTAGTGGTGGAAAAATTGAGCAAGTCTACTCACTTCGTACATCTCAAATAAAATTTCAAGGTGATATATATTGCCAACATTTTCATGAAGGAGATATTCAGACTGCATGGCATGCCCAGGGAGATCATATCTGACAGAGACACAAATATCACTTCAAGCTTTTGGAAATCCTTGATGGCTAGTTTTGAGACCAAATTGTTGTTTAGCACAGCCTATCACCCTCAAACTGATGGATAGACAGAAAGAGTAAACCAAATATTAGAAGACATGCTAAGAATGAATGTAATGCATCAACCTAAGAAGTGGGAAGACTACCTGCCATTGGTAGAATTTGCCTACAACAACGATTATCAAGAGTCATTGAAGATGAGCCCTTTCAAAGCCCTCTATGGTAGACAGTGAAAGACTCCAGTCAGCTGGAGTAACCCAATAGATATAATTACAATCGGACCTGACATGCTGAAATAAATGGAACAACAAGTGATTTGGATAAAGCAAAATATGAAAATTGCTCAGGATAGATAGAAGAGTTACGCTGAAAGAAAGAGAAATTATAGAGAGTTCAAGACAGGAGACCATGTCTATCTCAGAGTTAGGCCGAGGAAGATTTCCTCAAGGATGGGATCTTGTGCCAAGATGGAACCTCGGTATTGTGGACCTTTGAAGTCTTAGATAGAGTGGGACCTATAGCCTATAGGATAGCACTACCCCCCCACAATAAATGAACATAATGTTTTCCATGTTTCATTATTGAAGAAATATGTACATGATTCTAATCATATAATTGTCTGGTATGTGATCCAAGTGGAGTCGGAGGGAGAATTCCTGCCATAACCTCAATGCATACTAGACAGGAAGGAAACCCCACTCAAGAACTGAACCATTTCATAGGTTAAGGTGCAGTGGAAACACTTTGGCCCAGATTAGGCTACGTGGGAAATGGAGGATTCCATGAGACTGACATATCCATTTTTGTTCCCTTCTATATATACAACATGTTGACAGATAAAACATCGAGGACGATGGTCCTTTAAAGGAGAGGGAATTGTAACACCATGTTTCCCCCAGTTTGGAAATATAACTATATTGGCCAAGAGACTATGGAAAACTCAATATGTGTGAATGTTTGATTTGATGGACCTTTGTATAAAAGGGTCAATGAATGTAAATTTTGTTATTTACTAGAAAATTAATAAGTGTTGCATGACTGTTGGAAAGTGGATGTGCTAAGAGAGACCACAAATTCTATGAAATAGATGGTGAAGGGGACCATAAATGGTTGTGTTAACCTCCACCAAAACAGTACCTTACTGGATTTAATTGCTCAGGACCAGAACAATCCTCTGACCCAGAAATGAATTACAGTAAGGGTGGTAGGTGGGAAGACCTCCTCAAGAGTTAATGCAGGGATGGGGTAGAGCACCCATCTGTAAGGCTTTCAGACCTAACCACGGTCTATGAATTCGAGCCACATGCAACCTTGTTGAAAAAGGCAAGAAAGGAAGGTGTGTTGGGTAGAGGAAGACCTGCGAAGTGTGCAGAGACGAGAGGCTAAGCTCTTGAGTTCAAGGAAGAAATAAGGAATGAGCATTCTGGTCGTAGGGAAATGGCTAGCAGGGTTATGATACAAGTTGATAAATGAGGATGGTCCTCTTTGCTTGGTATTGTGTAAACCGTTTCCAAGATCCCGCGAGAGGAGGAGAGTAACCTCCGTCCCTACTGTCGTTGAGCTGGAAGAATAACATCATGGTCTAGCTCGGGGGTGG
This sequence comes from Picea engelmannii, assembly GCA_009831015.1. NCBI lineage: Eukaryota > Viridiplantae > Streptophyta > Pinopsida > Pinales > Pinaceae > Picea > Picea engelmannii. Next base: position 78,455 of record ML787871.1, on the reverse strand, counting down.
CTAGTGGTAAATCCGTTAGGAGTGACTGAGCCTATAGTTGGGTGGAAACGGGAACCCATTTCAACAGTCGCTTCATGTTATCTGGTTTTGATAAGTATTTTTCCTACTTTATATATTGAACTGAACTAATGGATGAATGCATGAGTTTATGTATATATGTGTATTTATAAATGGTTTCTATGTGGAATGGTCGTGATATGTGTATGCATCCATCTCCTTGTGAACTTATGCTTCCGACTGATAGTCTATATGCCTAAATTTATCTCTTGAGGCTTCTTAGGACGTAAGCTTGTAAGACAACCGAGATAGAGATATTGGGTCGATCTGAACATGTCCGTCTGAAGAGAATACCTCCTTCAGATTCCTTGTTGTGCAACTAGGATTCCAAGCCCAAGTCCTTAACCATTTCCTGATAAATCTTAGGAAGGATATTGAAGTTCAAGCCTTGATAGGGGTGGTCTCTTCATTTGGAAGACGAGCGGACAAGATCCATTCGAGAGGACCCATATGACCAATACCTAGGAACATTAGTCTAAGCCTAAGGGAGCTAATTTCCTTCTGACTTCAGAGCTCCGCAAGCCCGGGACTTCGGAGTATTGTCGACCCTCATAGTCACAAACCGACCGAAGACGACCCAAATTTATGGTTACCTGTAAGGATTACCGATGTTAGGTGGTTCCCTAGGTGGTTAGGTGACCCTATCTGACCAACTAAAATGGGATCTAGAACCCCAAAGGTTGGAGCCACGAAGGAATCAGAACCATAAATCGAGGGATCCTTCAGGCCCTTTCCCAATCATTGATATACCGGGTACGTGTGGTGTTATCCCCTTTAATTCGGAGATTGGGCACTTCGGGAGATGAGAGGAGTTTGCATCACTACACTCCCGAATATCGAATCTCTGAGGTATCAAGAATCGTAGACCTATAAACCTACATGGCCAGATCTCGACCGTGAGATATGAGGAACACAAGAATTATGTCAATTCGGGGTAGTGTAGTGCATTGACGTCACCCAGGGTGACGTGGACCCCATATTGACGTAGCACGTGTCACTCAGATTCGTGTGTATCACATACCCTATAGGCCCTTTGGAATGTAACATGTATCACCCTGAACCGTCCTACGTGTCAGTTCCTAGTACGTGTATTCCTAACCAACATGGTTGGTAAAGTGTCAGGGACTCTGGGAATCTGATGAATTGACTCTTTGGTTTCCCCTCGGGAAATACCCTTCACACTCAACAGTGTATCCACAAGTCCTTATGGGTGTGCCCGCATGATCAAACATGAAGCATCAACCCAAACCTCCTTAACCGAAATAGGATATCGCAATTTGCAAGTTCGAGACTTCGAGTTTCACGATTCCTATTGTCGAGGGTTCTTATTTCTACAACTGGCCAAACCCGAATTGCCGAACTCCGATGCACTCGACAAAGGTTGAATTTTCAACGGGTTTTGCACTTCATCGGGATTTCAGACTTCGCGATTTCGTGAATCCAAAATGCAAGGCTCTCCGTCCTTCAACTTCCAAACCCCGAAACGATCAACAAAATTTGACTCCGCCAATTGACGAAGACACGCCACCTGTCATCCTTGCGGTTTTCTACCTTTGACGTAGACTCCTGCCACCTGTCACTCTTTCGAGTTTTCGAGATTTTCGCTCCCAAAGCGCTGCCTTCTCTGTTTCCTGACACCCGAAGTGTCGAAATCATGAAACTTTAATCCAGGTCCTATCGCAACTCGTGACCTCAGGATTTTCATTCTACTACACTCGACTCCTTGTCGCTAGGATCCCCGAAATGTCGAAATGATCTGATGGCTTGTGCAAAGCACAATCAACGGTCCACGTTGATTCTAGATCCTAGAGCGTTAAGCTCGCCTGCCTCTAACTACCCTAAAATTTCCTTGGATCCTACGGTCCTCGTGATTTTGGGAATTCCCCACAGAGAATTTCAACCTCTCGTTGCTCCTTGATAACTCCTGCGAAATAAACCAAGGTTCTTCCTCTCGTATTTAACTTCTGCAAAACAGATTTGCTTCATCTCCCCCTTGTTTATCTCAAGGCACTAACCCTCCTGAGATTTCCTTGCAACTCAGGTCTTCAAGGAGTCTTTTTCATGCACTCCTTGCGACGATCCTCCAAATACTTCAGCGTACTTGAACTCTTGACTCTGTGCACTTTCTCGGCAACAACAGTCCTTCATTCTCTTAACCTTAGTTGATAAGTTCTAAGGTCTCGACCTGCCTGTGCACACCTTGCATGGCTTCTGTGCTTGTCTTGCACTTCTACTGGAATGAGAACAATGATATCCCTCTTGAGATTTCATAGATAAACTCTGAACCCTGTCAACGCACACCTTGCGGATGATTTCACTGCACTCCTTGCAGGAAATTCTCACTCAGGAAGAGAAACAATTGAAACTCATTCTCTCTATCTCTCAGACTTTAAACATTTAACATGAATTCATACATTCACACAATATTAAAGCAAATGCATAACAGAGAGAATAAACAACCATAAGCATACCATTCAACATGTATACACAGAAAACATCATAACACCATAATTTGAATTAAAGCTTCATATATTAATTCAAATCTCCTGTACATGAGTTCTTCTTCTCAACTCTCTGCTACAACTCTCTTCTTCTCTATGCTCAATGATCTCTGATTTTTAATGTTCCAACAATACAAAGGTGAGGGTGTCTATAGTTGGTTTTCCCTCCTACGCTCTAAACTGTCTAATCTGGAATTTAAATCTACCCACTTACATTAACTATGCATAAATGCCTCTACCTACTACAGATGAGAGAAAATTGCTCATGATCTGTTTACATCCTCCAAAATATAAATGCAAGGTACGCCTTATTACATTAATATTTCAAAAACATTCCAAAACACTTTTGCAACATGCTGAAATGTGTTGGCGCTCATCCCAGCTGTCTTCCATCCCCGCGCTCGCTTGGTGTTGGCGATGCTCTTGCATCATACTCCCTCGCTTGAAAATGTTCATGGACTCCTGTTCGTGAGCTCTTGCACTGTCTATCCATTCTTATGAATTTCTGCTTCATTTTCCCAACTGACATCTTCAACCGGATGTCCCTTCCATTTGACCAAGTATTCAAAATACTCTTTCCTCCTGGTCTTTTTGTTGACCCTCTTGTCAAGTATACTTTCCATCTGTGGCTTTTCAACTACAGGCATTTGTTTATTCCACTGAACCTTTGTCTGTCCATTCTCTGCTCCTACCTTTCCAGCTCTGTAAGGGTACAAATCTGAGATGTTGAATATCGGTGAAATTCTGATCCCATCAGGTAATTCAATCTCATATGCGTTTGCCCCAAATTTATTCAAGACCTTGCATGGTCCAATCTTTTTCATTTTTAATTTGTTATATGTTCCCCTTGGGAACCTCTCCTTTCTCAGATGTGCAAGAATCATATCACCAACTTCAAACTGAAGTTCTCGCCTGTGTTGATCTGCTCTACGTTTATACTCTTGACTCGAAGTTTGCAAATGTTCCCTCACTTGGCTGTGAAGTTCCTTCATTGCTTCTGCAAAATCCTCTGCACTAGCACTTCTGAATTCAGTCTGTTCTGAATCTTTCAATTCAGACACTCCCCTGGGTTGCATTCCATAAACAATCTAAAATTGACTCTGCTCTGTGCTTCTGTTAATTGAATCATTATAAGAAAATTCCACCTGTGGCAGAATGTGATCCCACTGACTATGGTGTTCAGTCACTAGGATCCTTAGCAAATCTCCCAAGCTTCTGTTTATAAATTATGTCTACCCATCCATCTGAGGATGATAAGCTGAGCTAAATGAAAAACTTGTCCCCAACTTCTTCCATAAAGTCCTCCAGAAATGTCCCACGAACTTGGTGTCTCGATCTTAAACAATACTTCTTGGCAAGCCGTGAAGTCTGACAACTTCTTTGAAAAACAGGTTCACAATGTGAGTTGCGTCGCTGGTTTTCTGGCATGGTATAAAATGTGCCATCTTTGAAAATCTATCGACTACCACAAAGATTGAATCACAACCTCTTTGCGTCCATGGCAGCCCTAATACAAAATCCATGCTCACTGCATCCCACGGCCTCTCAGGTACGGGTAATGGCTGGTATAACCCTGTGTTATTCCTTTTTCCCTTTGTGTGCTAACAAATTCTACATATGTCCACAAATGTTTTTACATCTTCCCTCATCCTTGGCCAAAAATACGAGCTATTCAACTTTGAGAACGTCTTATCATGACCAAAATGTCCGACCAATCCTCCACTATGTTTTTCTTTCAGCAAATTCTCCCTCATGGAGAATTTTGGAATACATAATTGATTGCCTCTGAATAATAATCCATCATGGATCATATATTCAGTCCATTGACTTCTGTCCCTAAGAATTGGATTCTCAGATGCCTCATACGCCTCTTTAAAATATGGATCATCTCTGTACATTTCTTTGAAATTATCAAAACCCAAAGTTTTGACTTTGAATTCCTACATCAGCAAACATTTCCTGCTCAAAGCATCAACAACTTTGTTAGCAGATCAAGAAATATGTTTAATTACAAAAGTAAAATTTTGCATATATTCAACCCATTTTTCATGCTTTTGGTTCATCTTATCCTGTTGAGTCACGAATTGTAAAGCGTGATTATCGTTGTACAAAACAAACTCTTTAGGAACCAAATAATGTCTCCACTTCTTCAGCGCTTGTATGATAGCATAAAATTCTTTATCATATGTGGAGTACTTAACTTTCACTTCATTCAGTTTCTCACTGAAGTATGCGACTGGCCTGTCATCTTGGCTCAAGACCGCTCCAATTGCAAATCCACTAGCGTCACATTTGACCTAAAATGTCTTACTAAAATCTGGCAACACCAGAATTCGCTGTTTAGTAATCTTGTTCTTTAGCAAGTTGAAACTTTTCTCTGCTTCTTCTATCTAGTGAAAATACTTATGTCTTTTCTTCACCGTGTCCATCATTGGTGCGTTGATTCCACTGAAATTTCTGATAAATTTCCTATAGAAACTAGCGAATCCATGGAAACTTCTAACTTCAAATATACTCTTCAGCGATGGCCAATTCTTAATGGCATCCACCTTCTCTGAATCCATTTTCAGCTCATTTGCAGAGATAACAAAACCCAAATAAATGAGTTATGTTCTCATAAATGTTGATTTCTTCATATTTATCAGCAACTTTTCTTGCTGCAATCTCCTCATCACTGTTGCCAAATGCTTCAAGTGTTCAGCTTCTGTCTTGCTGAAAATCAATATATCATCAAGATATACGATGAAAATTTTTCCTATGAAATCCTTCAGGACTTCATTTATCAATCTCATGAAAGTACTAGGCGCATTTGTTAAGCCAAATGGCATAACAAGCCATTCATACAGCCCTTCATTTGTCTTGAATGTCGTCTTCCATTCATGATCACCTTCGCTCATTCAGATTTGATGATATCCGCTTTTAAAATCAATCTTTGAAAATAATCTTGCTCCAATCAAGCAATCCATCAAGTCATCCATCCTTGGCAATGGAAATCTATACCTGATGGTAATCTTATTGATCGCCCTCGAGTCTGGGCACATCCTCCAGCCTCCATCTTTCTTTGGGCTGAGCACTGTTCGAACAACGCATGGACTCAAGCTCTCTCTAATAAACCCTTTGTCCATTAAATTCTGGACCTGTCTCTTGACCTCTTCATTCTCCTGCAACGTCAATCTGTACGCTGCTTTGTTTGGTAAACTAGCTCCAGGTATAAGATCAATATGATGGCTTATACTTCTGATAGGTGGAAACGAACGAGGTAGTTCGTCCACTACTATATCAGCGAACTCTTCCAACAACTCCTAGATTTCCTCTGGTAAATCATCCACTCTTATACTAGTTAAAACAATTCTAAGCTTCCTGACCATAATGAATTGTGTATCTTCCTTCTTCTTAACCTCCTTAAGGAGTTCCTTCCCACTCATGAGAAGTACAGTGTTGCTTACCTCAGGTTTCACTTCTTTATCCTTAATCGGCAACAACATGTGAGTTCTCCCATTCTTCTCCAGGGTGTATGTGTTCTTTCTCCCATCATGAATCACATTCCTGTCATATTGCCACAGTCTACCCAGCAATAGATGAAAAACATCCATGGGAATGACATCACATAGTATTTCATCTTTATATCCTCCTATTTTAAATTCAACTAAACATTGTTTAGTGACATTTACCTGATGCCCTTTTTGTAGTCATGAAACTCTGTATGGAATTGGATGTACGATAGTCTCCAGCTCTATATTTTCTACCATCTCTGTAGAAACAAGATTGTTTGTGCTACCACTGTCCACGATGACTTTGCATACCCTGTCTTTGGTCTTGCAAGCAATCCGAAAAAGTCTATTCCTTTGGACTGGGTTCTCTGCCTCTTTCTCTGGTGTTAAGAGAACTTTTCTCATCATCAGTGATCTTCCGCCCTCAGCATCTTCTGCCTCAACATTCCGTCTCTGTGCTTCGGCAATGTGAGTTTCACCTCCTTCTTTCTTTTTATCTGGGCATTCATAGGATTTATGTCCATTTTTTCCACAGGTAAAGCATTTTATTTCTCCACCTCTGCCTCTTCCTCTTCCTGGTACGAGGAAAAGCATTCTTATCAGCATACTGTCCTCTCTGTGAGCTTCCTCCTCTCTCATGATGAGTTTGAGGTTTCTTTCCCTCCTCTTGAGGTCTCTGAGTTCTGTCTTGGGCAATTGTTTTTCATCTGGTTTGACTTCTTCCCCGGCCTCTTTGACTTTGCTTTTGGCTCATTTTTTCTTTAGCTTTCAGAGCCATCTGATAAGCATCTTCTACAGTCCGAATGATCATCATGATCATCTCATCTTGGATGTCATATCTTAGACCGTTCATGTATCTGGAAACCTTTTCATCATCACTTTCCCGATGACCTGCCCTGATGTTTAGTTTGTAGAATTCTTCAGTGTATTCTTTCACTGACATCAGATTCTGTCTCAAATTTTGCATTCTCCGAAACAGAGTAATTTGATAATCCTTGGGTATGAATTTGGCTTTCATCTTCGCAACCATTCTATCCCAGGTTTTGATTTTATGCTTGCCTTTGCAGCGTCTGTCAGCCTGCAGTTCATCCCACCATAATGCTGCATGCCCTTTAAGTCTTGTGACAACATGTTTGACTTTCCTGTCTGTTAGCACTCTGTAATTTGCCCAAGGTTGAAAGGCAATCGCAGAGGCAACATCAAAACCGCTTCAAGTCTTGGATCTAGCCCTCCAAGACTCAGAGAGGGATCTCTCTGTATGATAGAGCTTTGTTTCTCAACTTCAGATATTAGGCTAGGTAAAAGGAACATGTGGGTTTTGTTGTAAAAGGGTTTATAAAGTTGGTTGAGACAAACTGCACATCCATTGGGCTATGGGGTCTGCAATTAATTAGGAATGAAATACAGCCAGAAATGCAGAAGAAATCCTTCACAAGGCGAGATAACACATTCACTGGATCTTTAATAATTCAAATGATGATCAGAAGAAAGGTAAGGGAAACAACTCCAACTAACAAGCACTTAAGAATCTCTTAGTTGAAGATATTTAGAAGATGAACATTGAAATCTTAAGAATCGGAAACAGAGTATCGGGGATAAATCCTCTAACATAACGCTATTCGTAAAGATTAGCTTCAGAAAAACGCGATGATTACAGAGAAAGAAAACATTTAACTGAGAAACCACATCACCAGAAAACATGYGCAGGAATCCTGTAAAGTGCCTCTTCTTTATTAATGGTAGACCTATTCAAAAATGTTACAGCCTCTAAGCCACAGGGCGTGAAGATCCAAAAACAACCCTTTTACATTAAAATCATCTCTATAAATAAGACAGATCATCCCCCTCAAGTTCCGAGAGTCGGTTCAACCGCCTCAGCCAAGAATAGCCACCACTCCCACCAAATTCAGAGTTTTCTGTTATGAGAAATGGACCGTTCTTCTGCGAAACAGGGGTCCTCTCGGACGTGATTTTATCCTCAATGATGACACCTGGGCGAAAAATGAAAGAGGTTATTGTAGATGGA
>ML787870.1:299711-318199 GCA_009831015.1 Picea engelmannii | reverse complement strand
GCTCCCATCATAACACCACTGTTTCATCTTATTTCCTGCTCACTTGTCCCATTCCCCTTGTCTGGGCATTGGGTTGACCTATTTTCAGGATTGCACCTTATCTCGTGGGAAGAAGGGGCTAAAGGCCCAGAAGGTAAAAGTAAGCTGGTAAAAGATAAAAGTCTAAGAATAAAACCTCGAGATGCTTCACCCAGGGATCCCCGAGAAAGCAATAAAAGGGTTCTTAGCAAGAAACAAGAGGGACCCGGAAAAACAATAAAACAAGACCTACTCAGAGGATAGGGGGTCTCATCACCAGCCAACCTATTAGGTCCATGGGTACCTAACAATATGACATTGCCACCAGCTGGTTACCATGCCAAGGCAGTGACTCTTGGTTGCATGAACAAGGGAAAGGGGGTCTCATCACGAGCCACCCTTTAATTTATGTGAAAGTACTTGTGGGTAACACTGCTACCACTGGTCACCACCCCAGGGAAGTGTCCCTTGATTAGCTCTTGAACAAAAAAGAAAAAGAAAAGCAATAAAAGACAAAAGAATAAAAGGCAAGAATGGGCTTGGAAAAAATGCATTCATGATAGGTACAACTCGCCTTCTACAAAGGCACCCATAGGTAACACCTTGCATCCTTGGCCCTCACTGCACCCATAGGTAACACCTTGCATCTTTAGTCTAGGAGCTAACCCTAAGTGTTGTCGTCATCCTTGGTTATTACATCTTTAGTGTAGCATCGTTTTGTTTATGAGCAATTGGATAATGGTTAAGGCATTTGTTGAATGAAGTATTGATTTTTTACATTGAATGCTATATTGTTCCAATATTCATTACTGAAGTGTTAATAATTTTCATTTCTATTGATAAACATTGACTTCATCAATATTTATTACTAATTGCTTATATGTTATTCAGATAGTTATCTATTATATGAAGTGATAACCCCATTTAGATATAGCTTGCATATATCAGTTTGTTGTTGCTTTTTCCAAGCAGGTATACTTTCTGTGGGGGTTTACTTTAAATTGGCCTTTGGCCAGACTATCTGATTGGTGGTGATCTGTGAGGGGGGGAAACTTATCTTGGTCTTATTACCTTTTTACCTCTTCAAAACCCCAGGTCGGGGATGTCTCCCTTGGGCCTAACCTCCCTAAATAGAAAGAATCTTCCCATCGTGGTGACATTGGGTGGGAAAGGTTCTTGTTTCGCTAGTTTGACTCTCTAACTTTTAGCCTTTTCTCCTTGCTACAAACTGTGCGATAACAAGTGCTTCCTTTAGGTTGGTGCTGGAGAATTAAGGGAGTTAGTGCTTCCTTTGGGTTGGTGCCTGTAAATCAGGGGGTTGGTGTGTCCTTCCAGTTGGTGCTTCCTATGAATGTATTCTTGATACATATAAGAAAACATTTAGTGGTTTTCTCCCATTTGGGTTTCCACGTAAACTCTGGTGTACTGTGCATGTGGTTATTTGATGTGATGATACTGCTTATGGTTATATGCTCATGATATATTGAATGAGATAATAATTGATATACTGCTGATAAAGTTGAAGTTTATATATTGTGATTGAAACTGGTAAAAAGTGCTCATACTGATTCACCCCCCCTCTCACTATTCCAAAAATCTAAAAACATTTCGTAGAAAAAGACATATTTACTGTTGTAACAGTCTGTAAACATGAGTCGTCGATCTCTAAATCAGAAATAATCCTAGCCGTCGATCCACCAAACCTTGCCAAGCCTTCAGATGAATCTCAACAGTTGATCGCCAACTCAAAGCAATCTGGACCATCCATTACCCAATATCCAAGTCCATCGGTGAATGACGATTTCCTTTGACAATTGACATGTAAGACTTTGTTGAATTTGTCGACTCGACCATTGGCGATCGACGATTTCCTTTAGACACACACAAAATTTTGATGATTTTTTTGACCTGACCATCGATGATCAATAGTTTCTTTGGGACAGATGAAACACTTCACCGATTTTGTCGACGGGACCATCGGTGATCGACGATTTCTTTGGGTGACGTGACAAAACACATATATGTTGATGTGGCATGACACATGGATGTTGACATGACAACTTCGCTGACATGGCATGACATATGGATGCAGATGTGGCATGCCATGTGGATGCTAACATGGCATGACACATGAATTTTGATGTGACATGACACATCATCCTTCTCTTTTCTCTTCATTAACAATCGACAATTTCTTTGGGACGAATGAATGGCTTCACTAATTCTTTCGACTCGACCATCGGTGATTGACGATTTCTCTTGGTTGAACGAAACACTTCATCGATATTGTTGACCCTACCATCGATGATCAATGTTTTCTCTTGGACGAGCGAAATGCTTTTCTGATTCTGTTGACCCAATCATCAACGATCGACTATTTCTCCTAGGGAGCTAAATTCACTCATGAATTTTGTCGGTCTTCGATACTCAGAAATTTTTGACAAAAATATGGGATGAATCCGGGTCGTTAATCTCCTAGTCAAAATGATCTTGACCGTTGATTTGTCATACTTCACCCAACTCTGTCGATGATTCTCGATCGTCGATATGATCTATTCTACCAACTCCGAAAGCAAATCTCGACCGTTGATTTGCTCCATTTTTCCAATTCCAAAAACTTAACTTTTTTTTATCAATCTAGGATGAATTTGGGCTATTGATCTCCAAATCAGACGCGATCTCGGTTGTCACTTTTTCCACTTCTTCAGTTGCAATTAAAACATAGATTATGACCTTCTAAGCCAAATTTAACTCAACAACCTGCAAATTGACACCTTTGATCACCTCTTGAACTATTATGAGGGTAATTTCAACTTGAATTTGCTCATAAATTTGGGTTTTTCACTCCGGGTTCACCAATTTTCCCAAATACGTCACAGATCCAAAATATGTAACAACGAATTTGTCAAATTCACGCTGGTCCTTGGCTCATGTGGGTCCACTGTTGAACCAAAATCTCTAACACCACTCTGTAACGTTGCCCAACTTTAATGAGGTTCATTATTTGCGGAATACACATAAAACATTTTTTTTTTCTAACGTATCCTATAGCTTACCAGCTATCGAAAAACACACAGAGTTAACCATTTTCTGACACCACTATTTCAATGCAGCTACAACATACTAAATTAACATGAATGCAACTAATAAATTAATCACAATAGCTTATAATTCATTCACATACACAAAGTAAATTGCACATCAGTTAAACTCATAAACTAACTCAGAAAAAAATAAAACACTTATCTTTCTAAAACGATTGTGCAACTAGCTGCTTGGTCTACCTTTATGATTATAAACAAATTCACCTAATCTATAAGTATTGTTGAGGGGGCCTCTTAGGCCTCATAACTGTCATCATACCTATGAATTTAATATAACTTAATGTGGAAAAATATATGTGTATAACGAATAAATGGTCCTAAATGGGTGATTAGTTGGAGTGGGTGCTACCGCTCCAACCATCCATGTCATTGTAATAACCATCCATACAGCATGAGTGGGCCTAATGGTTAAGAACATATGTTTCCTCCTAAGAGATCACAAGTTCAAATCCAGAGGGGGTAGGGTATGTATACCTCTCATACACTAGTTTGGTGTTGCTTGAATGTTGGTTGGAAGAGATCCTTCCAACATTTGGCTCCGTTACCTCCTTCATTCGGTTGGGTGACGACAATAGCGAATGGGGGTGGCTTGAACCTGCAAAAGGAGAGAGAGATGAATAATAACTACTTTACATTAAATATGCTCCCAAAATGTTGATGATGTGCAAAATATTTTTGTTTTAATTGCTTACAGATGTTGTTGGTGCTTCACCGATGTTCATGGACGCTTCTCGATCGAAGAAATTACAAGATATTGGTATGTGGCAAACGAGCATGTACAGGAAACCAAAAAGACCCTTTGTTAGTCGGTTATTATGAAGCAACTAGGTGCACTGGATACAGACAACGCCCTATGCAATGGAAATAATCCAATTGAACTCATGGAGATAGAACTCTACAAAAGAAAAGGAGATGTCACTGGTAAATCGAAAGATTTCTTGTTATTGACGTCTAGGTTGAAAATGAAAGAACGTGATGCTTTGTTGATGCCTCAATAAAATAAAACGATGATGATATTTTTTGCTAAAAAACGATGATGTTGCATGAAATAATTAGTTGAAGATCAATAGAGACAACGCAGAACAATCAACTGCATAGGAGAAAATTGAATACCTAGTCGACATCAGATGTTCCACAAAGATGCTCGTTGATTGACTTTTATTGCTATAATTACTCTTGGTAATTTAATACAAATGAATTGTTATATTTAATTACTCTTTCACATGATGGTACATGGGATTCAGAGTTGTAAAAGAATGAGATAGAATGTAGTCAATTATAAGAAATAAACATAAGTTTGCATGCGCACGAAAACGAGTGGAGTCGATCAAAAAATGAAGCCATACACTGGTATTAGTTCTTTTAAACAATCTTTATATGGGCCAGCATGATGTGGAGCCATGGGTAACATTTCGATATCATAATCGTCAATGGAGTAAATCATAAAAGATTTATATGAAGGATACTTGAGTTAGTCGGTTTTTAGTCTAGTCGACTCAAGAGTCAAGTCGGAATTCAGTTTAGTCCAAAAATAAAAATAAAAATAATCTTCTATGTTGTTGATTGAGTCGATCACATCTCTGTTGATTGAGTCATGATAAGGCTTAGTCAAAATAATGGATAGGGTTAAACATGAGCCTTTAAGGCAAGATATCCTTTGTAAATTGGTTTCTAGCCAATGAGATCAGTTCCTTACCGACCTCAGTCGATACCCAATCGACAACATGAAGTCAAGTTCCATAAACAAATTTTCTTGTATTTTACTAACAATAGAGTGTTGTCCTAGTTCTAGTCAAATCATTTGAAGTCATGCACATGCAGTAGATTCAATCAAGTCCTCCTTCATGTAATTTGAATTATATAATCCATGTATTCTCAAAGATCAGAAGAAACATTGCCAAAGATTGAAAGAACAAAGAAGAATAGTCTTGATTTATAGGAGTAATAGAGAAAGAAAATCGACGAACACCAGAGCAGTGAGTATACAAACATTGAGCACTTCATTGAAATATTGACATTGACAGAGGAAATATTTGCAGTATTTGAGTAGTAGAGCAACAAGTTTGATGAGCAATAGAGTAGATTAAGAATTGATCGGAATTTTTGCAACAATTAACTGAGCAGAGCACTTACAAGAGAACATTCATGATGAGCATTGAACATGAAAATTTTGCGGCATTCAAGAAAGAGACATACACACACATCAAGGCTTAAACGACAAGATGATGGCACAAGAAGTATTAATTGATTGAGCCTCTTGGTAGAATAATTGTAGAAAAGTTCCCCGGATCGTGATAAATAAAGTAGAGGAATGGTAGGATTGGCTGATGCTATAGACCCTCGTCGATTCTATAAAAGGAGCCCCTAGGAGTGGCAGATCACTGAAGCAACCCTAGAGAGTGCCTCAACGATTCCCGTGAGGAGTAGACTTTGTAGTTGGTTGCAGGAAACAATGGGCGCACTTCAACTGACATAGTATGTTGGAGATCGAGGAGTCAGGATATGTGATATCCAATCATTCAAATCCATTGGAAACTAGTCACAATAAACCTTGTATATGTGTATCTTTCTATATAGATGGCGGTTGTTGCGGATGATTTACCTATGCAGACTAATATGCATGGTCGATGCGTAATAAGGATACTTCTGCAATAATAGAGATCCGAGACGTTGTTGCACACTTGCTCGGGACGAGCAAGGATTTGATTGTGGGGGAGATGTTGAGGGGGCCTCTGAGGCCTCATAAATGTCATCATACCTATGAATGTAATATAACCTAAAGTGGACAAATATATGTGTATAATGGATAAATGGGCCTAAATGGGTGATTAGTTGGAGCGGGTGCAACCGCTCCAACCATCCATATCATTGTATAAATACCTATCAAAGTATGAATAAAGATGGTAATACATTCTCCCTGATATATTTGTCTTGATGGTCTCATGTGTGCATGTCACGATATAGTCCCTTGCTTGAATGTTGGTTGGAAGAGAGCCTTCCAACAAGTGTGCACACAAATATAAATGTATATATGATTAAATTACTGCTATAAATTCCAACATTTTAATTGATGATATTTTCTTTATGCAACATGTTTATCCCATATATTTATGAGGTTGTTGCAATAGAAACTTCTATAAATACCAACGAGTAGCCATGGCAAGGTTGTTTGATTTTGTAAGGTAAATATCACTAGTTTTATTACTATTTAATCTATCACTGCATTAAAAAATATCCACATATATAATATTGCTTGAACTACCCCTTCTGTGATGATTGTTCAATATTTTTTTTTGTGACTAGTGGAATTAACAACTAGTGAGACGCGTACTCGCATGACATAGGGTCTTGTTATCTGACTGCTACCACTATAACTTCCAAGAATATCAATGCAACCCCTCACGTGACACACAAGGTAAGTCAATGGTTTCGAACCAGTGACTTCACATAATGGAGTGTCTTAACAATACACTCCATAACCGACTTTTCTACACCTTGGGGACATGATGATTGTTCAATATTAATCATGAACCATTTCTTATAAATTTATTGAATTTTATAAATATTTAAAAAATAATATTGGAAATGATATCACTATGTTGTGTTTCTTATTAATTTCAATATAGGTAGATCACTTCAATGGATATCATTGATTTTATTTCTCGATGATGAGAATATATTGTAGAAATTGTTTGCACCTTGGAGAAGGAAGTACCATCAAGCTTCATAGATATTAAGTACACCTTTTCGTGCATTTAGTGGACGACATTGAATTAGTTGGTGTTTTGAGTAGTAGATGGATGCTTTTCTTAGAAAGGTACACAAAGGAACTAAAAGCATTTGTAAGGAAACAAGCATGACCAAAGGGTTGCATGACAAATGGATATGTTGTTTTAGAGTCTTTCTACTTTGCAAGTGAGTACATAAATTCAATTGATGTTAGTGCACCACTTGTATGGAAGGTTAAAGGCAAAGAAGAAGACAAAAGAGAAGGAAAAGTGTTAGAGACAAATGTAGAGTGTCACACCTTAATAGGTGATCATAGATGATAGTATAAATTTCCTACTTATAAATATATTAATATAATTATTGACGATCATAACAATATTTTATGAATGGAGTACACTTAGCTTGGTACTTCATGACATCATTTGATTATAATTACTTAATTTAATCATGTACAAATTTCAATGAGATAGAAGCAATAGATAAATTCATGTTATATAATTAACATGCAACAAGATATTGGGTGGATTCCTATGAGAAAGAACAAAAAGAAAAAGAGGAAGAGGTTAAGATTTAAAAAAAAAACAAATGAGGGAAAGCATTACCAAATGCACCACATGAATGTTGGCCAATTAATTAAACTAATAGGTGGGTAAAATAATGCATCCTATAGAAATGCAATATTGCAAGCAACACATAGCCTAAAAAGCATGCAAATGCATTAAGAATCACTGGAGAATGTGTTTATAGAAAGGTATATATGCTATTTCTCAGCATTATAAATAAATAATTATAATTACATATACATACAAGTACAATGAATAATGTTAATATTTAGCTTTGAATATTAAAACAACTACCTTGTCATGATATATACTAACATAGATCCATCTTAACTTCATATATATTAAGCACAAAGAGGGATCCAAAAAAATGAGATGCAAATCTCTCAATGCTTAAAATATATTGAGTTAACATGGATCTATGTGTGTGTGTGTGTGTGCACGCATTCCAATTATTATTTAGTTTGACATAAGATTTATTACTACTTTATTCTTAGTTTTGTATAAAATATTATTATTAGATGACAAATGGTGGGATGGAAAAATGGGATGGACATTACAATCTCTTTAATACTAGGTTGTAGAATGCACCTCACTTCTGGGAGTGCTCGTGCGATGAATTTTGTAGGCTCCAACCTTTGTGTCTAGGGTTTACCTACAACATACTAACAACAGACCCCTTGCCACAACACGAATCATTTGATCCATCTGCAATCAGTGTTGGAAGATCCTAGTCAGTAGTACAATTCATTCGCCGACCTTAGCTGCCACTTGAAATAGAAGGAGCTTGTAGATCGAGCCAAAAGATCGTTGGACTGAGTTTTCTCTTTCCCTTAGTAGCCTTTATCCACTGAATCTGATTTTTTCTTCACTTTGAATGCCAGATATGTGTTGTTCTCACCTTGGATGTTTTCTTTTCACCATGGCCAGGCCTTCCAATATAGAAGAGGAAGCCTATGCTTCATTGATTAGATCTTCTAAAGTTGCTAGTGAGAAATGTCTTTAGAAGAGAATATTTGTCAAAAGGGCAAGATCCATCTCCAAGCTAGACATGATGTCTTCAGAGGAAAAAATGAAATCTATTCTTCTACACGAGAGAGCCTTAATAGGTAAGTTCACAATCCTTTGGCCTAGTCCTCGAGCAGTCTAGGAATGGATCATAGAGAAATGGGATGTTCTAGGTATTATTTATAGGTTTTATTATGGCAAATGTTTCTATGTGTTTATATTTAGTAGCAAAGAAGAGAGGGACCAAATTTTCATTTTGGGTTCATGGGCTCTAGAAAAATGTTCCTTTCCCACTAGACTCTCAATTTTGATCTAGACATGGAATTTTTTTCTACTCAATGGATCATACTACCACACATCCCCATTATTTTTTGGGATGAAGACTCTCTTAAAATTATCAGAGACAAGTTGGGCCACTACATTGATCAAGCTGAGCCAAAAGGGAACATTTACTCCTTCACCAAAATTTGTGTGGAAATAGACTTTGAAAAGTGTCCGCAGAGAGGATTCAACTCAATTTGGAGGGCCAAAGTCATTTTTAAGCCCTTAATTATTATTAGATCCCTTTCAAGCGTAACACTTTCCATGAGTATGGTCATTTCACTAAAAGCTATCTAAGAGCTCAAGAAATTCAACCACCTTTGAAGTAGGTTCCAACTCCTCATAATAATATTGAGCAAGAATTATTTGAACAAGTATCAAGAAGGTGCAAGAAACAACAATCCAAGTAAAAAGTCGGCCCTATTGTGCCTTTGTAAAAGTCGACCCTATTGTGCCTTGACAAGTCAATTGTAAATTATAAGGGTAAAGTGGACAGGTTGACCCTAACCTAATTCTGGGAGGTCCAACTAGTATTTATAAGAGGTTAAGCGCCTAACTTGAAGTACACACACAACTAGCTATCTCACATAGAAAAGTGCACAAGTATTAGAGAGTGACATAGCTACAGAGGAAGGGTGACACAGTTACATAAGAAGGTTGTTCTAGTTAAGGGTTTTGGTTATCTGTTGGAGGATTATCTTGGTCTAGTGGTGCGCTACTCTATTCTGGTTAGGGTTTCTGGTTCATCTTCTGTTTGGTGAGATCTCTCTTGAGAGAGACATTGTACTTGTTGAAGAATCTATATTGAAGAAGTTTTTTTGGGTTTTCTCCCCCACGAGGGTTTCCCAGGATATATCTTGTGTATACTGTGGATGTCTTTCTTTTAGTGATCCTTATGCATGCAATTATTGTTTTAATAGTCTAAGTTTAAAGAATACATAACACACTTAACTTCTTAAGAGAAAATTTAACAATATGAACATTTTCTAGCCAAGTCCCACTCGACCATCTTGCAATTCTAGCCAATGTTTCCATTTGGCAGTTGCCTCCACTTAGGAAATCATGTCCCAAATTTATTATGTCGAAACCTTCTAGCACCTTGGAATGAGTTAGTTCATGTCATTGCATCTTCTTATCCCTAAAGTATCCTCCAACTAGCTTAACCATTCTCATTATGGCATCCCTTACCCTCACTTCTAGTTGTACCTTGAATACTTTTCCTCACCTCATTGAGTAATTCTATGTGAAACCCTTCTTGTCCACTCAAGACCATTCCTCTCTCAATAAAAAGCTATATTTCTCCATTAGCACTTTCAAAGTGAATGAACCTTTATCATTCCATATTTTGAATTCGTTTCACCTGTATCCTACTTCCATTGCGCAGTTTGATAATAGAAATGAATTTCATGCTCTAAATACTTTTAGACAAAAGTAGCTGGTCCAATTCTTTTCCAGGCATTGTTATGCTTGCACATATAGATGACTCACCCATCCCATGAGTCATACCTCACCCCATGAGATCCTTATTCTCTTTTGCATCAAGATTTTCATCTATTAGTACATTTCTACCTTCAAAAATAAGGAGTCTTCCTTAACTTCCCGTGCCTACTAATGACATTCTTCACCCGCTGGATTCATATTTCATGTGAGAATCCTTGATGATTTTTCTTTACAAGTCATTCAGACTATGTAGCACCTGAATATTAATTTGTCTTGGCTCTTCCAGAGTCATTATCAACCTTTCATTACTTTCTCTATATCTTTACACTTCCCTCTGCAAGATCTTCTTTGTCTCAACCAACTCCATAAGCTCCATCATTCTTTTGTGTCCATTGGACTCTGGAATTATAATATGCAATAGCCCAAACAATATTTATTTATGTCATATGATCCTCTTGTTAACAGTACCTTGACACAACACTCTCTGCTTGAGTGTTCCCTTGCTCATCAACAATACCCTGTTATTAAAAACTCAACCCCTTTTTTATTTGTCAGGCTAATGCACTCCAAATGTGCCTCTATATCACTACATAGTTACCATCGTGAGTATTTGCACTCTTCCTTACCCAATACTCACATTTGGCATGTACCTCTATCGTCTGGAAATGTTTTTCCAAAATTAACATTGTTTGGAAAAGATTCATATTGAACAATTGCATGGTTCACAGAGTCCAACTATCCTCTTCCTTGCAGGCTTATGAAATAACCAACTGCTTCCTTGGAGAACCTAAGCCTTCCATCATGTTGTTCTATGAATTATCTTTCCAATAGATATACTCATGCCTCAATTTGATTTCTGAGATAAAAATTATGGCTTCCTGAATTTTCCATTTTTACTTAATTGTGACCTTTTTCACTGGTACAATTAATCTTAGAGACTAACTTGTGCCACTTGTAGAAAGAAAATTGGCGAGAACCAAGAATTTTTTTATATCGGGCATTGATAATATTCATGATTGTGAATACACAACAACTCTTAGATTCAATATCTTATGCTCCATCGAACTTCTACGTCAATCTAGATTTGGAAACTTTGATCTTTTTTCCTTTACTCCAAACTTTGAATTTTTAGCAAAAATTTGCTATCTCCCAAATGGAGCAAAAATGAGAAAATCTTCCTCAAGACAAATTCGTCTAGATTATCGAGGAGGTAAAATGTTGATGATATGCATTTTTCCATATTTATGATTTGGGGTTCCTTTTCCTCTTCTGAAGATTTCAAAAATCCCCCAAAATTGTACGAGAATAATGGATTTTTCCTTGTTTTGGCACCTCCAATCCAACTCCCTTAGAATTTTTCTAGAATCCCAAATGGGTATCTTCATTCTTTCTTTTTGGACTCTCTACAAAAAATCATCTTTATCTGGGTCTCGATAAAGATGAGAAATATAACAAAAAATTTGCATTGCTAAATGTTTCTTTCTTTTTCTTGGTTATGGTTATTGGAAACCCTAGGAGGAGTATGTTGGATAGACCCTCCATTAAAATTCATCTAAATTACTAGAGTTAACAAGTTATTTTGCAAGGGTTTCTAGGAGGAATACAAGTGTGTATACCCTCTTAAATTTACCCTAAGTTTTATTAGCATACCCTAGGAAGTAAAAGGGCTTGCACCCCTAGGGTCTTTGTTGATCTAACTCTTTAATTCAAGACCCCATTCACCCAATTTTAAAGGCACCAATGGAGAATGTTTTCACAATATGGGTTTTGTTTCTTGTGCCTAGTGCACCTCTAAGCCACTAGGGAGTCCCCTATAAAAGGGTATTGCTTGCTTCTATTTCAAACATTCATCTTCAGCCATTAGGGCTGCAAAAACCCTAATCAAACTCTCTTGAATAACTCTTAACTCAACCGCTGAAAATTGCTAAGATTTTACCCATATAACCTAGTAATCATAGCGCATCTTTTGGTGGATTTTTGGCAAGTTTTGATGGTTGAATATATCGCTGTAATAACTTGTTTGTTACATCCATAAGGCTGATTTATATTGCTGCAAAAAATGTTTACAACAACCTTACCTTTTATGCTAGTATCGTGGTCTTTGAATCTTGAATCTTGAGTTTCACTTGTGTTTAGCTAGTTTATCTCTTGCATATTTTACTTTATTTCTAGCACTGGTTTAGCAACTTATTGTGCCACTTCATTTGCTGATATATATTTTTACTAACTGCTGCAATTAGGGACTGTTATCCCCGATATCTAGGGATAACTAGGAGATCATGTCTCGAGGCCCACAGGTCCTAGACATGGAGTACCGAGAGCAGGATTGACCTGAGCATGGCCCTGGAGGGCCCATTCTTCTTCTTCTTCGCCAGAATTGTCCCATCAGCAGCAGTAGCTTCCATCACCATCGGCTTGGACTTGAATCAGAAAGGACTCTTGCTCCATGAGGTAATTGGTCCAAGGTATCATGGTATGTGTCATGTTTGATCGTTATAACCTTCTTATATATGCATTAGGTTCCTTTCATTTCTGATGACTGCTTGGATCTTATACTAATCCACTTGACCATTGTTGGGGGGATTTACGGGGTGACCTAGCGAGCTTGTATTTATGTGTTTTGGTTAGCCACCAAGGGGGATTTGTAGAGCCATCGTCCGCTCCCACCATTCTATCATCTTACATCTTATCTCCCACACATCCATCCCATTCCCCTAGTCTGTCCATTAGGATGACCTTTTTGGGGGTTACACTTTGTCCTGTGGGAAGAAGGGGCTAAAGGCCCAGGGGGTAAAAGCAACTGGTAAAAGATAAAAGCCATAGGAAATAAAACCTAGAGATGCTTTGCCCAGGGATCCCCGAGAAGGCGATAAAAGGCCTCCCGATAAGAAACTAAAGGGACCCTAAGAAAAATAATAAAACAAGACCTAACCAAGAGGATGGGAGGTCTCATCACGAGCCGACTCATTATGTTCATAGGTATCCATCAGTATGACATTGCCATTATCTGGTCACCACGCCAGGGCAGTGACCTTTGGTTGCATGGACAAGGGAAAGGGGGTCTCATCACGAGCCAGCCTTATCATTTCTATGAAGATACCAGTTGGTAACACTGTCAGATCTAGTCACCACGCCAAGGCAGTGTCCTCTGGTCAGACCTTGAAGTAAAAAATAAAGGCAATAAAGGGGCTTGGAAAAAATGCATCCATGACAGGTACAACTCACCTCCTACAGAGGCACCCATGGACAACACCTACCCCTGGTCTTACTATGACTGGACATCCCTAGACCATACCACTTTGTATACATGGCTTGAATGATCCTCTGAGGAAACTTTCCTTCTCTTGTGGGTATTAGCCCAATAGATTATTCTGTTTGTTTCTTCGGCTTTGTATAGTAGATATGTGTAAGGTCTTTGAGCTCTTAGACGATGTGTTAGGGATTTCATGCATGTATTTGATAAATTTAATGATGAAATGTGACTGACATTGCTACGATCCCGAGGACTGATGAGCCCATGGAGGGCGTATTTTTTGATGTGCAGGACCATACTCGACGGACAGGTACCAGTGGACCGGTACACATGGGGATATGATTAGCTCGGACCTCCATGGGGATGAAGAGCCCATCAGGTGGTTGCTGGGATGGTAGAGATAGGACAACATTGTGATGAGCCTTTGCACAAAGAAGACAGAAGGATGTTCCACCAGGACACCTTGGCAAAGCCCGACCTAGGGGGGATCACCCACTGCAGATGAGACGATTGCTTTTGATGGACATGACGTCACCTGAGGTAGCTGGACGTTTTTCTAGATCATGTGGCAGTGTGCTGGGATCATTTGGCACATGTGGCAGCTTGGAGAAGCCCTAGAAGGGCCAACGTTCTGCTTCCTGGATGCTGAGCTTGCCCAAAAAGGGCCAACGTCTCCCTCAGAGGGGCCTGACGTCTCCTTTTGAGCTCATATTGTGACATTTTTTAGCATTTAGTGTAAACAACAGTGTAATATTGTTGGTCAGCCTTATCGGCTGTTTTAATGACCTATTTTTCTAATTAAAGGTCATTTGGATGATATAAAGAGAGGACGTTGCCTCTCATTTTCAACATAACATAACTCACTCTCTTGTGAGAGATCGTTCTTAGTCTTTTGTCTTGGAATTATTGCTCTTGGAAGTGAGGCGCAAATCTTGTGGAGGATCATTCTTGGCATTCTTATGGTGTTTTCTATCATTGGAAGGTTTACAACTAGGGTTTGATAAGCTCTTTATTGATTTGTAAGTGTATTTCTCATGCAAAACTTCTTAAATGAATGATTGTAGGTTAAATCTCTTGCATTTATTATTACATTGTTATTATTTTGCTTAATCATTGAAACCCTAGGTAGCAAGCACACAAGTAGGTCCTTGCTATATGTCCCCATGATGGAAAACTTGTTTTAGCCATTGATTAAGAAGAATATAACCTAGCCGTTGCTACATTATTTCCCCTTTTTCTGAGTTAGCTTTTGAACATAATTTGAAGAAAGAAGACGTCCTAGGCCTAGTTAATTCTACACCTAGGGTTTTGAATTTTTAGGGTTTGAAGGGCCTTGCTCTTGCAACACTTTTCACCCTTAGATTTATGTTTTGAAGCCAACCGTTTTGCCAAGGATTTTTTAAAGAAAGAGGGCGGAGCATGAGGCCTTGCTTAAGCAACACCGGAATGAGCCTCCTCCCCTTAGGGTTTTGACTCTAGGGCCTTGCCATTGCAGCACCATAGAGCCTAACTCTCTTGTCTTTGAATTTAGATTCTCCCGAGACCTAGCCCTTGCTTCTGACTCCATAATACCCTAAGGCACTAGTCTAACTCTCCAACATTGAGCTTCTTGTGCTAAAACAAAACTTTCAAAAATCTTAAATTTGAAACCCTAACTAACCCTAACGTCTAACTAACCCTAGATCAAAAGATGACGTCATGCCTTATTTGAACCTTTGATTGATAAAAAACGTTGTGGCTTAGTCATCCAAAGATAGACATTGGTGTATAGAGAAGTTTCATTGGCCTATTTGCAAAAACGTTCACCTCTTTGTCTACCAAACTAACCCTAAAGAAAAGTTGACGTCACCTCTAATAAGCCTGACGCAACACTCCTTTCTTATATGAGCATTTGATGATATCTAATGCATGGTGTTAATTCAAAGATTGATTATATACATTGAATGTTATATCATTTCCAGTGTTTATTGAGAAGTAATATTATAAGCCATAGTTGAATTTTGCAATCATTGACTTCGTCAATAATTATTGCTATTTATGCTCATATACATTAAATGTTGATAGTCATTAATCCATGAAGTGCTAACCACTATTTTCACGCATTAGTTTTGTTGTTGCCTTGTCTCGCAAACAGGTGCCCTTTTCTGTGGTTTATCTTTGTTTTGACTATCTTCTTGGTGGTAATCTGCGAAAGGGAAAAATTTACCTTGATCCTATAAGCCCTTGCCTTTTCAAAACCCCAGATTTCCAGGGACGTCTCCCTTGGGATTAGCCACCCTAAATAGAAAGAGCCCCCCATCGAGGTGACAGTGGGTGGGGAAGCTCCTGTTACGCCAGTTTGATCCTTACCTTTCAGCTTCTTGACCTAGACTACAAATTGAGCGATAACATTTTGGCGCCGTTGCCGGGGAACACTTAGTCAATCTTC
This sequence comes from Picea engelmannii, assembly GCA_009831015.1. NCBI lineage: Eukaryota > Viridiplantae > Streptophyta > Pinopsida > Pinales > Pinaceae > Picea > Picea engelmannii. The sequence goes on along the minus strand of ML787870.1, from coordinate 302,338 downwards.
CTCAACGACAAATCCTTTGGTAAGCCTTGCCTCAAAGACCTTTTCTTACAAGCTTACCTGGCGACTCCACTAAGACTTTTTACCCCTATTCTTTGGTAGTTTCAGGAAAACTATCTGGCGACTAAATTGATGATGAAGCCAACAATGACATAACAATGGGATCCCGGGAGCTATAAACCCTTAGACATGAGCAAAATCTCAGGATACCCAAGAAAAATGCCCCCTATCTCCAAGCGATGGCTCCCTAAATTCACCGGTGACAATGGGGAAAGAGCTGACTTTCATATGAATGAATTTTATTCTTACTTTATGCTCCACCCTGTCGATGATGATGCTGAAGATATAGTGATGAAGCTTTTTTCAAACACTCTTCATGGAAATGCTAAGAAGTGGTATGATAACCTTCCTAATGCTAGCATCACCTCTATGAACTAGTTGGAATAAGTCTTTCTTGAAGAATGGGGTATTCAGTCAGAAGACATCTCAGTACTACTCAAAAATTTCGAGCATATAAAACAAACTGAGAATGAAACCCTATTCAACTTTCATATAGGTTTGAGGGCACTCTGTATCAGATTCCTGCGAGCCATTATCCTGAAGAAGAGTATGTTGTCCATCTCTATACCTATGCGATCTTGGCTCACCTAGGTTTGCCCCTCCGTAAAAGATCCCCAAAGACGCTCAATGAAGCTTATGGCATGGCTAAAGGAATTTAACAAAAGATCTTCTCATCCAGGATAAAGGACCTCTTCACCTCGGGTACTCTTACTATGGAAATTTTGTATTCCCATGAAAACCTCGCTGATGATTTCCAAGAAGAAGGGAAGCAGACCATCATTCAACATGGGATGATTGAAGACATGGTAGAGGAGATGGAACCTGAGCAAAATGATGAAGTGTCAATGTGTGCCCCTCCCTTTGATGAAGCAATCCAAGAGCTCTTTTCTCCTGCACAACAAAAATAAGATGAGGTTAGTTGCGTTCCATTTCAATATGCCAATGACACCTTGTTCCTTGATTCAGAAAATGAAGAAGAAAAGAAAGCTTTGAATGAAGTTAATGGTCCTTGTTGTGCAATCAAAGATAAAGAAGCAATCCATGAGGATGAAACAATGACACATGCTGAAAACATTGAGCTCCTCGAAGTTCCTGCACAACAAGAAACAGTAAGTTACCCTCCTCTCCTAGTTTTTGATGATGCTTTACCTTGTGATGAAAAGGAGGAGGAGGATGAATTTTCAAATGTTTCAAACCCTGCATGCTATGACACAGATAGTGACATTGTTGATAACATTGATGAGTTCATACATGTTGGGAGACATAGGTGGGATATAGTTGGTTATGACCTAGATCCCATCTATGACACTGAGAGTCATTTCCAGTTGTTTCCCTTGCAGTTGTCACAACAGATTACTTCCGATCAATGGCAACAAGGAGATGAGATTTTTACCTGTACCTTTCAAAAAACCAAGGATGACCTAGTACCTTATTCTCCTGATGATTTTCAGTCTTACCTTGAGATTTTTGATGAGTACCTTTCTGAGCACTTGGACTCTTTTTATGAAGATAATTGCCAACCACCACTGTGCTCTGATTTTAATGCAAGTAAGGACACTATTTGCCCAAAGAAGGTTTCTCATGACTTTTCGTCCCAACCGCCTGTTACTTTGCCATGCTTTTCCATTAAGGGTGTAGTTGGGAAGTACCTTTTTTATGTTGAGTTTCCTCCTTGGCAAACCCTAGACTCCAAGGGTTGGTTGGGTAATACTAGTTCCAATCAGTTTTTCAACTTTCCCTTGATAGTTTGCCAGTCGTCTGCTAAATCTTTGTTGATTCCTTCCTTGACTTTAGAGTGTGAGGATGTCCTAGGTAACCAGTTTACAGGCCCTTTGAGTCGGCTTTCTGAACCTTGTATTTTTCATGACCCTTTCTTGGATAGGATTGAGTACTTTTCTCAGAGATGGACTTGGCAGAATTTTCTCCCTCCCACCCACCTCCATGAGTTAGATTTTGACTTTACCGATGATATGATATACATTGTAACTAATGACATTTTTGTGCTTGATTTATCACTATTCTGGTTTATGAGGAAGCACAAAGGCAGGTATTGTAGGACATTGTTGGAGTAGCTTCATTGGTTGTTTGATTACACCAACATGCAACCAACAAGTAAGTATAGGTGAGTGTTTTACTTTCTATTTACATTTATGATTACTACATATACATGTATTATTTTGCGGGGTGGCAATACCACACCACCTTTTGTCACCGATGCTTTTCTTGTCAAAGTGTGAGCATGTTTGCAGGTTTATGCCAGAGATGCTGAGGTTCTCATGCGCTCTACGGTGAGCACATGTCCCTGAGTTGGAGCCAGATGTTATCCCCGATATCTAGGGATAACTAGGAGATCATGTCTCAAGGCCCACAAGTCCTAGACATGGAGTACCGAGAGCAGGATTGACCTGAGCATGGCCCTGGAGGGCCCATTCTTCTTCTTCTTCGCCAGACTTGTCCCGTCAGCAGCAACAGCTTCCATCACCATCGACTTGGACTTGCATCGGAGAGGACTCTTGCTCCATGAGGTAATTGGTCCAAGGTATCATGGTATGTGTCATGTTTGATCGTTA